>APFE031391506.1:66845-85804 GCA_000404065.3 Pinus taeda
AGCTAGTTTGTGTGTAGCATGTGGAGATAGTACTGAGTACTTGTGAGGAGTATTGTACTATGTATTGTTACATGTTCTATATCATTATAATATATAGATAGTTGGGGGTTTTTAGCTATATGCTCTCCCCATTACATACTGTGTTGATATGGGTGATTGATGTTTCAGTGTGCACATGCGATTGTTTTTTTTAATTCCACAAATTGATGATCAATGGTAGAGGAGGTTATGTATTATGCATGCATTCTAAAAATAATGTATAATCAGGATAATCTCTATGAATAAGTGTTATATTATTCAAATTTCTACATCTGCTACAATATTTTCTCGCCCTTTCTTGTAAATGATCTCATAATCATATCCCAACATTTTGGCGAGTCATTTATTTTGTTGTGGTGAGGATAGGCGTCGATCCAAAAAATATTTAAGACTATGATAGTCCGTGCGGATTTGGAAACGTTGCCCCAATAAGTAAGGTCGCTAGGTATCTACTGCATGTAAGATGGCCATCATTTCCTTCTCATAGGTAGATTGTCCCAGATTCTTCCCACTTAGTTGTTGGCTTATGAAGGCCAAGGGTCAACCTTCCTGCATTAAGACCGCCCCGATACCTATACCAAAAGCATCACATTCAATGACAAAATATTTGGTGAAGTCGAGTAGTGCTAAGACTGGAGTGGAACACATGGCAGTTTTGAGAGCTGAAAAGGCCTGTTGTGCTTCATCATTCTAGAGGAATGAATTTTTCTTGAGGAGTTGAGTGAGGGTCTTTGCAATGCGACCATAATTGCGGACAAATTTGCGATAGTAGCCCGTGAGACCCAAAAAGCCTGTCAGGCTCTTCAAGGTCTTAGGTTGAGGCTAATCCTGCATTGCCTGGACCTTTTTGGGGTCCACCCTGACACCTTCACGCCCCACAATGTGGTCCAAATACTCAACTTATTCCATGCCAAAAGAACACTTGGACATCTTAACAAATAATTTATGCTTGCGGAGCAGTTGCAAGAGTAGATCTACATGCTGAAGATGTGCAGCCCAAGTGCAACTGTAGATGAGGATGTCATCAAAGAAAACAAGAAATTTTTTTGAGATATGGTTTGAGGAGGTGGTTCATAAGGCTCTAAAAAGTAGATGGGGAATTACAAAGACCGAATGGCATGACTAGGAACTCATAATGGCCTTCATGAGTTCTGAAAGCAGTGTTTGGAATGTTGACTTCTTTCATGCGAATTTGGTGGTAGCCTGAGCGAAGATCCAGCTTAGTGAAGAATTAAGCCCCATTTAGTTCATCCAGAAAATCATCAACAACCGGGATGGGAAATTTATCTTTGACTGTCAACTTATTGAGGGCCCTGAAGTCTGGACACGTACACCATTCCCCATCTTTCTTGAGCACCATGACCATCGGTGATGAATAAGGACCAATGCTGGGATGAATGACACCTGCTTCCAAAATTTCCTTGATTATTTTATTGATTTCATTCTTTTGGGCAAACATATATCTATATGGGCGCACATTTGGTGGTTGGTCCCCTGGGACCAAAGTGATGCTATGATCATGTTCCCCTCTCAAGGGTGGAAGCTCATGAGGCTTGTCAAACACTGGCAGATGGTTATTTAAAATCTGTTGCATCTCAGGATGAATCGGTAGAGAATTGGGTTCGACGGCCTGGATGGCATTAAATTGAGATATAACTCCATGATGGCCCTTTTTTAACAATTTTTCCATCCTATGTGAGCTGATGATAGAGGGAGCTCCCGCTTGGAGTCCACGGAGGGTATGTGTGGAGTTGTTCTACTTAAAGCTCATATATAACTCCTAGAAATCCATTGTGATTGGCCCAAGTGTGTGAAGCCATTCAGCACTGAGGACAATGTTGCATCCTCCCATGTGTATGGCAAACAATTAGGTCTTCAACTGATAATCCCCCATTTGAAGTTTGACATTTTCACAGCGGCCTTCACATTTAATTGTTCCCCCATCCACAATTTGGACTTGGAAGTTAGAAACTGCTCATACAAAACAATGCACTACTTCTGTGACTCTTTGATGGATAAAATTATGTGTACTTCCACTATCAATCAAGACTACTACTGGGCGATGATTAATAAAACCTCTGATTTTGAGAGTTTGAGGTGAAGAAATCCCTACCAAAGCATGCATTGAAATAACTGGTTCGTTAGGGACATTGTCCTTCTGGTTGTCCTCTTCTTCCTCAGGTTCCTCAAGTGGTGGGGCTTCCTCCGATGAGCTGTAATCAATAGCATCAATTTGAAAGAATTTGGGCTCCTTCCATTTATGACCTGGGGAATATTTGTCATCACAGTAGTAACATTATCCCTACTTTCTTCTTTATGCCATTTCTACAGGTGACACCTTTTGAACCTTAAGTGTTTGAGTAGTGTTGTGAGCCTGTGGGGGGCGACCCTTGGCTATGAAATTTGGGCGATTGGACTGGGCCGCTAATGCATGTTCAATGTTACGAGCTACCTTGAAACCCTCTGACCATGTGGGAGGGTGGTGTAGTAAGATGTGAGCTTGTATGGCCTCTTTAAGACCACTGATAAAACATTCCGTGTAGAACGCATCTTGGAGACCCATAGTGCGGAAAGCTAAGGCCTCAAATGCTGTAATATATTCATCCACTGTGCCAGTTTGTCGGAGCTTAGTGAGATGACCCAAAAAAGTAGAGTCATGGTCAAAGTGCTCTATAAGAGCTTTTTTGAAGGTGTCCCAAGTCAAGGGCCTTCCATTGCAACGTTGATTCCATTGCCACCATTGCCATCTTTCATTGTGCAAGTACATGCTCCCCACCATAAGCTGAGTCTCATTATCTAAGATGTAATTCAGATTGAAATACTTCTCCATTTGTGCTACCCGTGCTTTCGAGTGATAACCATCAAATTTATGCATATCCAGCTTGGGTGGTCGTGGACGGGATTGTTGGTGGGTGCCCCAGAGGTGAAGAGAGTGGCTAGACTCACCCTCATTGTGTTCATTGCCAATATACGCCTCCTCGTGGGCTTCCGCCTTGCCCTTAGAGAGTGCGTTAGTTATTGTCGTCAGCTAATCTTGGATGTATTTCAAGGATTGTTCAAGTTTGTTGATCTGCTCATTGGCCATAGCTTGAGCTCTAGTTTCTACCATGCACCGATCCAATGTACTTGAAATTTGGGATAGCCCGAATTTTTTTTTGGCACTAACAATTGAATGGTACCACCTTGCTCAACTCATCGTCCTGATTCTTATGGGCTAGATCACCAATAAGCACCCCGGCGGCTACTACAGTATTGGCAGGACTTTTGGCAGCATTGACATTTTGGGGATTCAGCTACTGCAATATTCCTAAGCAAGCAATCAAACTCCATATGCATAAGAAATTGGAAGCTTAATGTATGTAATGGTCTCCATAAGGCCTAATATCGCACATTTAGTGGGAGTTGTAAGCAGGTTTATGAACAATCTAGGAAAAGAGTATTGGATGGAAGTAAGTGGATTCTTAGGTATTTGAGATGTACCACAAATCAAGACTTATGCTTTGGTGGTTCAAACATTTCTCTACATGGATAAGTTGATGTAGATACGACATGTGGTAGAGATAATAGGAGGAGTGCCATAGGGTATGTGTTTAATGTAGGTGGAAAAATTGTTAGTTGTGTTTCACAATTGCAAAATATTGTTGTAGTTTCAACAATGAAAGAAAAGTATGTTGCTGCTAGAGAGGCTAGTAAAGAAATGATTTGGTTACTAAGATTTATGAATGAATTGGGAAAGAAGAAAGAGATGAGAAGGTTATATAGTGGCAACCAAAGTGTCATTTATATTGCAAAGGACTCAACATTTCACTCTAAAACTTAACATATACACCTAAAATACCATTTCATATGGTCAGTGTTGGAAGATGGACAATTGAAGCTAGAAAATATACACACTGGCCAAAATCCTGCATATATGTTAACAAAACTTGTAACTAGGAGAAAAATGAGATTATTCTAAGTTTTAGCTGGTCTTGAAGCATGGTGATGAAGATGAGAAATAATGAACTCCAAAGTGGAAGCATTGTCTAGGAAGTAAAGTATTAGTGGAGTTGCTACAATCAGTCTCCAAGTGGGAAATTTTTGGGTGTGGAGCCCGATTATATTCTTGATTCAGAGGTCTAGTTTTTATCTGAGTGTATGCCCCAAGAATACTGTACACCCATCCATACGGGGGGGGGGGAGAACTAACCCCCACCCCCCTTTCCCGCGGTGGGGGTTCAAGGGTAGTGAACTTGAAGCTAAAAATAGATGAAATGTTTCCTTGTAAAATATTGTAATTTTGTAGTCAATTTGTGTTGTTCAATAGGAATTTGATCTAACAGTACAAGTTATGTTAATTTAGGGGTTTTCCTTAGAAGGAAACCATTGGTCTATATGAGGGAATTGGAATAAAACTTTGGATTATTATTATGAGAAAGAGAGAGGAGATTGTGCGAGAGCGAAGAGGAATTTACAATGGTTCTGTTGTAGGTTGTATCTCTTAATTTTGTTGGGTAGTACAAAAGGAAGTACTGGTTGTTTCACCATGGACATATCCCAAATTGGGTGAACCACATATACCTATGTCTCTATCTTGTTTTATGTGTTTCTGATTTTTGTTTCCACAATATTTTATGTGTTCCATTTCTCTGTGATTTGATTTTCTAACAACAAACACCCTGCAAAGTTTTGCCTACAATTGAATTTTGGAACCTATTGAGGATCATATGATCTATCGTACCATGTGAATCATAGTCACTTCAAATTTAGTTTGTGTTTTGAAAATTTAGCAAGTCTTCTTCTTTGATTTTAAGTGTTAAAGTCACTTTCTCATGTTGAAAATGAAGCAATAAATTCTCAATTTTATTTTCCCTTGATTAAATTGAGAAGTTTCAAATTTCGACATCAAAAGACAACTTGGATGCAGTTAACTTGTGTTACATGGCTTGTGTCACCTATTTTACACAGTGAATTCAATTTGGAGGAGTTAGGGTTCATTTAAGCATGTTTTATTTCTAATTTGTAGCAATCAAAGTCAATTATCTCAAGTTGGTTTTAGTTAAACTAGTTCCAACTATTGGAGGAACTAGTGGAAGGTCAGTTGTGTAGTGGGAATTTAGTCAAACTCAGTGATCATCTAGTTAGCTAACCAATAAACCCAAAATAGTTAGTGAATGTAGAGAATTTGAGTTACCCAATTGAGGTGCAGATTCCAAGGTAGTGTAACATCAGTTATAGACTATTCTAGAGTGTACAAGTGTTGCATGAAACCTGATGATCAACCTGAGGAAGTATGAAATCCATTTTGGAGAATTTCCTAATTAATAGGGGTCTAATTTATCAAGGAATTGCATAAGGAAATAGGGGCTCAAGTAGAGGTAGAAATTGACTAAGTCTGGGTTAGATATTCTCAGTGAATAGAGAGATAGGTTATGTACTTGTAGGTTGTGCTCAATTGAGAAAAAGTAATTGTATTACATCTCTATTCATCAAATTAATGCAAGCAAGAATTTGGGTTTTTGGCAGTTTTCTTTCCAGGGAAAAATAATAGTTGCATTTGTGTGATTTATTATTGCATGTCTAAGATATTTTTCTAAATTTTGAATTAATGTCCTTAGAGAAGTAGAGTAGGTTTGTTTCTTATGATTTTGATTAAAAATTAATAAGTAATTGCAAATATACAACATAATTTCTACATGGTATCAGAGCATGATTCACATTAGAGAAGGAATTTTG
Organism: Pinus taeda; assembly: GCA_000404065.3. Classification (NCBI taxonomy): domain Eukaryota; kingdom Viridiplantae; phylum Streptophyta; class Pinopsida; order Pinales; family Pinaceae; genus Pinus; species Pinus taeda. Next base: position 72,600 of record APFE031391506.1, read on the forward strand.
AAGTTGTTTCTCAGGAGGTTCGAATTTGGAGTTCAGCACTGTAAGATTTCTTCTGAGATGAGAAGATGACCTTCAATAGACTAAGGCTAGAGTATTCCTTGGAAGGCACCTCTAATTTTGTTGCATGGAAGGATCACATGGAGGCAATATTAGATGACAATGGATTTCTAGAATACATCAAGACAAACGTTTACATAAACACAAAATTCTGATGCCAAGAGCCTTTCTCAGTGGAAGAAAGATGTAGCAAAGGCGAGGAGAATAATCTTGGAGGGAGTACAAAATCACATTGTCTCAAATCTCCATGGAAAATAAACTTCGCTCATGATGTGGAAAGCACTAATAGAATTTTTCGAGAATAATAGTGACCATAGGAAGTTGGTGCTCAAGGATAAAATTTGAAGTATCAAGATGCAGAAGAATGACACTATTTTGCAGTATCTGAGCAAGTTCACACAATGTCGTGATGAACTTGGTAGGGTCGATCTTAATGTTCCTAAAGAAGACTTGGTAAGCCAATCCCTTTTGGTCCTTCCCAAGAGTTAGCATAGCTATCAAGAATTAGTTAATGGGAGGGAGAAACTACTGAATTGGGAGCGCTTATGGTAAGATTTGGTATAGGAGGAAATAAGGTGGAATAATAGAGATGGGACTCATCCAAGGGTGATGATGAAGAAAAAATTACATTGGATGGAAAGGAAAATAAGGGAAAAGGGAAGAAATCTCAATCCAAACTAGAATCTAATAAAGGTGGCAAGAAGAGATATTTGTCCTAAATTAAATGCTTCCATTGTCATGGATTTGAGCACTATGCCACGAAGTGTCCACACAAAAAGGCAAGAAAGAATACCTCATGAGGAGCAGTAGGTGAAGCCTTAGCTTCATAGTTCGAGCTTGAATCTACCGTTATTTCATGCATGGAAAACACAATGATGGGGAGTGTGTGGTACCTGGACTGTGATACATTGACAAATCCATTATAGAGCTTCCGCATGTTTTCTCCAAGTGCTGATAGTTCAACGAGTATCGTTGTCCTCATCTCCCCCATGTGGAAACTGCATTCTGCATTGTTTCTCAGAGTTGTTCTACATATTTTCCAATAGCCTGTATGTTCTTTTCCAATTTCTCATTCTCAGCCATCAAGTACTAAAAATTTGCTCTTGTTTCTCCTGCATAGGCCAAGTTGGTTTTAGCAATGGTAGTTGGATGCTTCATGGTGTCAAACACTATCACCGTTTCCTTGATGAATGAAGGTAATGTATGATCATCCAGAAAGTTCTTCCTTCATGCTTGTACAATCCTCTTTTGGAACTCATCGAATGATAGATTGTACAAATCCATGACTGCATCATCATCAAGGAGAACAACATCTCCTCACTTGCTCGGGGCTGGTTCTGCTACTAGAGGTGGTGAAGACTAGAGGGTGACTTGTGGTACTCTCGACATTGGGTCAACATGTTCATTCTCTACCTAATATTCCAACTCCATGTCTATCACTTCAATCCATTTCTCAATCTACTGAGAAAACTTCCAATCCTGCATCTGCTCACCTTCCTCCTCAATTATTGGTTGTTCCTATTCTTCAACCTGTATTGTTGTTGTTTCCTCTGTCATAACACCTTACTTTTGTTCTTCTTCCTACTTCTGATCCTCTTCTCATTCTCTCCACCTCAATTACTGTTCTTCCTTCATCTTCTTCTCTTTCTCCTACAAATCCAGTTATGCTTCTTGCAACCTATTCTTTTATCTCTTCCTCCACTCTACTCTCTTCATCCTTTTCTCCTTCTTTGCTTTTGTGCCAAAGATTCCTTCACGATAATAGGATCTGCCTTCATTTTTCATCTTTTCTCTCCCTCTATATTGTAAAAAATCTTCCTGTTTATCTTATCGTGCACTAGATTGATGCCTTCTGCTCCTGTTTCTATTTCCTCTAGAGCTACTGCAGTATATGGAGAAGCCTCCCAAGTCCTTGCTATACTAACCGACACATTGAGTCTAGAGGCCTTGTAGCAGTACCTCCAAGGACCCTCCTCTGGCCAATGAAATGCCCCACCAATCCATGGAAAGTAGACTCTCGTATAATGGTCCTTGCAAATATTGTGGGGATCATATGGACTAAATTACTTGCTGCCGAAATCAAATTTTACTATGTCCTTAGCCTCAACATTTGCATCTTTCAACTTATTAATCTCATATAATTTGATTTGCAGAGGAAGAGTGGGCCATGGTGCTTTCTTCTTCCTATGCAGTCCTATTGACAACCTTATCTTGAGGTGGTATGATACTTCTTGCATTATCATCTTATCAGTGGCATACCTTGGTAAGAGATGGAGAGGCTTCTTTTCGCCAAACAATTTTATGAAGGTGCCACCAATTGAGGCATAAAAATCATCAATTTCTACTATCGCCTCCATTGCTTCTCGGGACATGCAAGGTGGATCTTGATCAAATATAAACTTGTATAGTGGGATGATAAAGTGGTCAGTTAACCTTTCCATTACTCCTCAAAAACTGCAACTGAAAAGAAACTTGCAATAAATGTTCGTGGAAGTCTCTCATGGTATCCATGTCTAGTTCATGCCAGGGAATTGCTGATGTGCATATATTTCGTCTAATAAGTATGCATAGATATAGAACATTGCTTGATCATTCTTGGGCAGATTCTGAGCCTTAGCTACATGGGACTTCAATTGTTGAACCAAAAGATATGACTAGTTGAATGGCCTCTCATCATTCACCAACTGGTCCAGTAAGACCACCAACCCTTTAGGGAAGGTTTCTGTACTACTTTCTTTACCATATATTCTACAAGAAAAGAGGATCAAGAACTAGTAAGCAATCCTGAGGCACTTTGTCTTGTAAACATGGGTGGGTGTCTGCCAAAACTTCGATGACTCTTTCACCGAATGCTTGACAATATCCCTTGTCTTCACATAGCTATGGGTGGCATAGAAGAATGAGTCCATGTTATTCACTAGCTCAGGCAAGTAATACATCTGTTGAAAGTCTTCTGCCTTGAAGGTGGCAAGCTCCTGCCCTCTGGCACTTCTCAATGTCATAGTTTGGTCATATGTATGTGAGACAATCTAGTTAATGATGTCCACACATAGGAAGGTGGGGTATCTACATGAAACCCTATATAGCCCTAACTACTAGATGTTAAGATAGTCCTTCCAATCCTCCAAATATGCCTCAAATTATTTTTCAAAAGTATCTTTGAACATATGCCATTTCAGTGTTATTCCCTTCTCAATAAACAACTGAGTATCTACATACACTAGTAAATAAACTGATGTCTACTCATCTTCTTCCCCAATACTACTCTTGGTGGTTTCCTTTGATATAGCTCTCTTTGATGCCATGTTAACTATGAATGCTAGAGAGATGCTCATCAACTGTTGTACCTATGGGACAAGGAGGATACTCATGGTAAGAAAATATAGGTTTAAAACCAAAACAAGTTCAAGCAACAAGCTAGCCACTAGATGTGAGGGATTGTGTAGTTTTTCTTAATAGGGGTGATTGGATTACCGTGGGAACTGCACACTATGTAGTCCCAACAGTTAGGGTGGAATCTTGATGAATGGAACTGCACAATGCAGAGCTGAGTATGGGAAATGCCCTGGGAGAGACTGCACATTGCATAGTCTTAGTGGCAAAGTTGGGAAGCTGGCTCCGGGAAATTCGCAGTGCACAGTTGGAGCCAACTCAGCTATTCTCTACACAATTCCAGAGGCCAAGCTTATGGCCTAAGCCTCCATATTGCGCTATGCAAGTTGTGCAAAGTGAGATCCAACCAAGGGAAGCATGAAAACAAGAAGATATGAGAGATAGTGTGAAGATGAGTGAAGATATGACTAAGTGTAGATGCATGCATGTGAAACAAGTACAACAATTGATTAAACAGAAGGAAAATGAAGAATGCAAGGAGATTCGCCGCAATGGAGACCATAGGTGAAAAAATATGAAAACTCATGCAACACTTGGGAAAGGCAATCTATAACTTGAAAAAACACTTCTACAAGTTAAAAAAAATTAAAACACCAACAACCATGTAGAGAAACAAGTGGAACAATACTCACACAAGCCAAACAACAAAAAGTGACAGAAAGAGTTGCAAAAGACGACAAAAGAGAAACTCACCCGAAAAAGCAACGACGATTGTACCGAAGGCTCCTTTATCTCCTCAGGAATACTATAACTCTAGAATAGAATGTGAAAATGAGCTCTAGTAATGTCGATTAAATAGATTTGGAGAAATTAGGGTTTATGATGCACATGCCTAAAATCATGGAAAAAATGACACTTGGTGGAAGTTTCTAAAAATAGTGCAAGTGCCTCCTTTAGGATACTAAAAATAGATTCCTATTTTTAGGGATGCTTTTTTTCTTATTATTTTTTCTGGGGAAACTTTCCATGCACAGTGCTGAGAGAGACAACGTAGTTCTGTGAACTGGGCAAATTTCCGGCTCAGTGCACTGCACATTTTCTAGAGATTGGTGTCTTCATCTAGGGTTGGAGCCCTACACATTATTGTACTTGATATGTGATTCATAAAATTATTTTCTATGTATTATTCATTTTGTGTTTTGTTGACAAGTGATCTAAAACTAGTAAAATAAAAATTGTAAAAGAAATACCTATTCACTCCCCTCTTAGTATTTCCAATAGAAGAAGGAGATGAAGGAGGGAATCTTGCTAAAAGACACACTTGTAACTTAACAAACAAGCTAATCAACCGAGAAAAGAAAAAGGGACATCGGTTTGCGATCACAACTTAATAATTAAGATCATTTAAGATTCCTTGTCACCAAGGAGGTGAAAAGAAGAAGCATACACTCATCACTCAGCAACAATAGTGGGTTGACATTACAACATCATCATGTAGTCCATGTCAGTAGTGTCATGCCCTGTCATGGCATGAGTAGTCAAATTCCACACCTTGTGGCCAATGATGTAACATATGCTTCAGAAATGTATTATAAAGTGAAATTCCAAGGACGTGTGGATTACGAAGAGTCATGTAAATTTAAAAATTCATAGGAAGTCAAATAGTCATGAGGGTAGTGAAAGAGTCACAAGGAAGGGGAAGCACCACCCTTGGTTATATATACTCCCTCATTGTATGAGAAAATTACTTTTCACCTTGTCTCCTCCTGTAAAGCATTAGAGAGATAAGACAGTTCTTTTGGGGAGCAAGGTGTGGCTGTAATGCTCCACTACCTGAGCTAGTGATGTTCATTGTAAACATGTGTCATGGAAATTTTACTTAATAACAGAAGCCTTCAATGCTAGTACGTTATTCATGCACGGAGTATGAATGTTTGTAAGACTATTTTGTGAATGTTTGTACTTCATGTTTGCTTTCAGATGTCCTAAGATAGTTGAAATATTTGTGTTGTTTTAGTCATCATTTTATTGAGAATGTGCTGTAGTGGTTTTTATTATTGTACCATCCTCGTGGACTATTCTATTGGATATTAGACAAACCATTCTTCATTTATTGGCTATAACAACCATCACATGCTCTATGGACTATTGCGTTGGATATTAGAAAGATCTTTTTGATTCATGCGTGTCTCTTCTTGGGTGGTACTACTACCTCTCTCTTAGAGGCTCACTTTTCTCCCCTCTCTCTAATAGAAGAATCTTGACATATTTACAATTGAACACTCACCAAGCACACCTTCTTTATTTTTGAAGGCACCACTACATCTCTCTCTCTTTCTGACAATTAGAGCCAAGGAAAATATTTAAGGATTCAACAACTGGGCCTTTATACCGGATGGGACTCCTATACCAAATGGTGTGAGGTCTAATTGAGACTTCATATCAGGGAGATCCCCTGAATGTTGGCAGGTATAGCACCATCAACACCATGTGACTGGAGTGTAACAACCACTCGCTTGCCTTGTTATACAAGTGACTAGGAGTCCAGATCACTAAAAAGGAAAGTTACCTCAAGATTATGGCACATGGAGTGGTTGTTTAGATCCTCGGGATCCTGTAGCTCCTGAGGAAGGTCAATAAAGTTTCTATTTTTCATTCCACTTTCTTAACCATAGTTAGGAGGTTGATTCATGTCATAGTAGCCTCTAGCTCATGTTTACCTTGTCAGGCTAGTGAAAGTAGGTAAATGTGGGAGGTGGCGTTATATATCACTATCCAAACAACACAGGGGTTTCACTTAATGAACCTCTAACATAGCAAGTGCATTCATGGAATACTCAACAATACCCTTAATTTGAATACATATTGGAAAATACCTCTAAAAGTCACATTATTTAACCCCCTATCAATACGAACCCAATACACCTTCCCAATTTAAAAAACCCCTACTTGCACTAGATATTGTAGGTTTCAATTTTTTCTACCCCTTTATATCTTTTCATTAACTTTGAGCTCAAGTTTTTATATCATCCAATATTAAAACCCTTTACCCCCTATTATATGCTAAATATATTTTGTCATTTTTTCATGAATATATATCCCCCAATATGAACCCACGTGGTATGTTATTACTCCCCCAGTGAAGCCCCCGTGCCAAACAGTGTGTGATGGATCGAAATAAATTATCTATATTTAATACAATAACAATGATTCATCTCATAGAAGAGGATGAGAATAACGTACCTATGCATCCACATAGGTTGGTGTAGTTTCATATCTTGTTGAGATGTTGGAAACCTAGCTCCAATCTAAAGATCTCACTTCAAGCTCTTTGAGATAATCTCCTACACACATATAAAACCAAACAAGATGATTCTTGCCTTCGCTAAAGGCAGGTTAGTATGCAATAGAATTTGTAATAATCAATAGAGTAAATTTCAACTTGAAAGTGGCCTTGTAAGGAAAAATAATAAAATAAGGGTTATAAATATTGAAGAGAAAAGAATAAAACTATAATTGTATACTTGGCTTATCTCGTTATAGGTTTAATCAAACTTCAAGTGTAGAAATGTGTTGTATGTAGATTTAAATTACACATCCAATGAGTACCCATTATGCATACTTTGGAGAAGACCCACATTGAAAAACAAATGAAGATACATTAAAAAACATGTTCAACATGTTTTTTAATGTATCTTCATTTTTTTTCAATGTGGGTCTTCTTAGAAGTATGCTTAATGGGTACTCGTTGGATATGGAATTTAATTCCGCATACAACAAGTGTATACACTTGAAATTTGAGTAAACCTATAAGGAGATAAGCCAAAATTACAATTAAGAAAGTAATTTTCTTCTTTTCCTTTCAAAATATTCACATTTACGTCTTTTAAATTTAAAATATTTTCATTGGTTTATATATTATGTACATGAAAATTTCATGGGAAATTTTTGGCTGAAACTTCCTCTAATGAACCATATTACATTCAGACATATGAGAACATGAAACATGGAAGGGAATTCACAATTTCCATTCAGAAACAAGAATACTGCAAAGTGATATTATACCTTATTTCATTAGTAGAATCTCCACTAATCCTTGGGATCCTCTTCCATCGACATATGGTAAGATTGGGCTCATCTCACATGTAAGAGAAGAATGTTATGGAGGAAATTCACCAGCATTATTGAGCTATTATCTCTCTAACCCCTCTCTCACCTTGAGAAGGTCTCAATATATAGTATTTTCCTATAGTTAGGAGGATGTATCTAGACACCTAGGTCCATGAGAAGTTAGGGATATTCTCCAATAATTAACCCTCATCCAAATCAATATAACATGGATTGAAATGTTCTTCTTGAGAGTGACTTAATCTAGAAGTTTTACCTCCATTATTTCCAAGAAGAATACATGTTGTATACTTGACAAGTGCTAGGTTGTTCAATTGAAATCGAACAATGGGTGACTAGTTGGAAATCTTGTGGGAGCAATGGGCTAGTGAAAGGTAGTAAAGAGGAATACATTTAGACCAATAACTTTGGAAGGTTGAGCTTATGTTCTTCTACCTACCATAATGTGTCAAAAAGGGTTATAAAACTTTCTAATTGTATTCTTGAGGAATTAGAAAGGTGATTAAATAAACATCAATGCTCAAAAGGGGGAATTATGAGATAAACAACTACCTTTCTATTGTTGCTACAACAAACACCCCCCAAAATTATTCTTACATTTGAATTTTGGAGCCTAATGAGGATCTTACGATTTTTCATCCCATGTGAATGATAGTAACTTAATGGCTAGTTTTTGTTTTATAAATTTCTCAAGCCTTCTTCTCTAATTCTAAGTGTCAAATTCACTTGCTCAAACATGCCCAATGCTTGATGAATTCATGAATGCACTCCTTTCTATGCAAACTTACATAGGCATTAAACAACTCTTGAAGGTAAGGCTTGCAAAATCATTATTAACAATTATTGTGCAGTCTATAAGGAAAATGCATTATGCAACCTATGTCGATAGTCAGTGAAAAAGATCACTTCATAGCCCCTCTCACTTTGGTTGCAAATGTACTACTATTCTAGTGAGTTTTATCAATTATCACTTTTTCTCACCTTTATTTTCGCAAGCATCACTTTCACTTTTGTGACTGTAATTTTTGCTTACTTTTTATTTAATAAGTGTCATTTTCACTTTATCTTCACTCTATCATGTGTTGATTTCACTTTACTTAACCTTTGAAAGTGTCGTTTTCACGTTTTCTAACTATTGCAAGTGTCATGTTTTGTTTAAGGAAGTGTTGCATCTAGTTAAAGGGAGTCATTTGTACATTTTTGAAGGGAATTTTTAATGAATTCTCCTACACTAATACATTCTATATGTCAAAGAGATATGCATTAGATCCATTCCCCAAGTCACGAGCATTGTTTTCTTAGTGTCATCAATTATTTCACAAAGTGTATCTTAAGTGTCGCACTTGGAGGTAAGTGCCATTTTTTTGTTGTTTCAATGGGAACATTTTCTTTTTGGTTGGTAAATGCTTCATTTTTGAATGGATGATCATCTACGAGTGTGTTTTATAATGTTCAAGTCATATTCTGGTTCCATCTCTTAGCTCTTTGGTCCCACACTTAGTCATTTTTTGGAAATGATCCTTCATTAATAAACCTCCCTCTAGTCTGCCTCCTTGAAATATGAATTTCACAGTATCAAGCCTCAGTAAGCCTATATTGCCTCTTGGAACTACATACTACACAGTGTGCAGTGACAGTGCTTAGCCAACCTCTTACCCTCAAAAACTACACAATTTTCCTCTCGAGTTAGTCTCTTTCCGTGCAATGCACAGTTTTAGTCAGCAAGCCTTCCTTACTGTCTCACTGAGTTTCCAAACTATGCATTCATTGGCCTCCTAGGACTTCGCACTACCAACCATAGTGAGTAAGCCCTTCCTATCAGCCTTCTTCACTTTCTCAACTACATAATCCTTTGTCATTGGCCTCCTTGAATTGTTCATTTCACAATTGTAGTGAGCAAGGCTTCCTCACTATCTTACTGAGTTACCCAACTATGCAGTCTTGTGCATTCATGTCTCCCATAATTTCACACTATGTAGTTTAAGTGAGGAAGCCTTCACTTCTATCTCCTTAACTCCCCCAATTTCACAATCTTCCTTATCTAACCCATATATATTTCTCATTGCATAGTAACAATCACAAGAGCATCATTCTTTCCTCCTGGAACTGTGCAATACGCAATCCTTGAGTGTCCTCCTCAACCCAATACCTTATTCCAAATTAGTGAGTGCATTGCATTGAGAATCAAGTAAACTTGGAGTTTTTTGGAATCATGTCATCTTGTCATGAGTGAATTCCATTTGCAGGTTTTGTATCTTGAGATAAAAGGATGATGTTTAAGTAGGATGAAAAGGAGATCATGTGAGAAGACACATGTGAAGTTGGAACGATGAAGAAGTCATCAAGCAAGAAGATGAAGGGACACTAGCTTACGACAGAAGATTAAATATCAAGATTACATAAAGACTCCATATCATTCAATATCTTTTAGGATGAAGATGAAGCACATGAAAGATTAATCATGAATATATCAAGGAATCAATAAGAATAAAATCTTGACGTTAACACATCATCATGAAGTTCCATGTCATCATTGCCACGTCATGGCTTGTACAACTGTCATCACAATGTCATATGTATCAATCTGTCTTGCCACATCATTTGTGGGATGTAATTATTGTATTTTATAAAATTTGAAAATGTAAAATATGTGGAAGACCAAGGGCCCCACATGGAATATGAAGAGTCGCTAGAGAGCTCTAAAGTCATATAGAAGCTCAAAGGTCATGTAGAAATTTGAAAATCTATAGTAGAAGCTCAAGAGTCATGAGGGAGGTCAAGAGTAACATGGAAGGTGGAGAGTCATCTCATTTGTTATAATTACAACCTCTTAACTTAAGAAAAAGGACTTTTGGGACTTTAACTTTTCAACTTGGCTTCTCTAACTTGGAATACGAGAAAATATCATTCTTTGGAGGAGCAAGTAGTGACTTAATGTTCCACTATTGGGACTGTTCTAGAAAAATTGTAATTGTTTATCTTAGGACTTTCACTTAATATATCAATCTCTTTGAGCTGATGCACTTTCATGCATATGTCATGAATGATTGTAATATTATTCTTTCGTTGTTGACAACGTATGTTTATGTTAGCACATACTAATGACAATGGAGTATTTTGTTGGCCTTGGTATGCATCTTATTGAATGTGTGTTGTTAGTTTCTTTTATTATCTTTGTTTCTTGTGAACTAATTTGTAGGTTATTCAATGATTCTTTCCATGATATTATGTGTCTCTTTTAGGATAATAGTATTACTTTTCTTCTAGAGGCTCACTCTTTCTTTTCTTACCACGAAATCACCTTATATACATTACAATTGTATGCCTCATAGCATCAAATTACTTGCTTGTTTTAGATATTGTTTGTATAATCTCTTATGTTAATATTTGCATCCAAGGAAGATGCCTAAGAGTACTGCAAACTAGCTGTATTTCTAGTTGGGGCTCCTACTCCAAACAATGTGAGGTCTAGCTAGGACTTCATAATGAAGAGACCACCTTGGTTGAAAAATTTCCAACACCGTCAATAGTTGGTGCTAGAAGGAGGGATAGATAATAAGATATCCCCATTAAGTCTATTTTTAACCTCTCATCCTTAATGGTTCATTCCAAATCATAATCCCAGGGTATTTTTCTAAAAGAGCATATCTTGAAATTCGCACGAGAATAATTAATAAATTGTCTCATTTTAAGTTTGATGGAAAGGGTGTACTAATTGTCCTTGAACACTTCTTTCGATTTATTCATTTTTGTCTCTCTAATCAAATTCATTGTAAACATGTTCAGAGAAGTATATTCATCCTCACCCTTGAAGGTCATATCAAACAATGGTGTCATACATTACCAGCCGCCTCCATCCATTCATTCGAATAACCTGTTAAGGAGTTTGATGAAGCCTTTGAATGTATGATTATTGAGATTTTCCTAAAAGGATTAATCAAATAGAATGAATCCTAATGAAACAATTAGGGATTTTGCTAATAAATTCCTTCACCTATGTTATGAATTTGACAGAGAAGATAACGATTAGGATTTATCTAAAGAAAAAATTTGACATTTGGTTCAAATTTCTTTAAAACTTTGTGAATATGAACCCCGAGATGATTGTGCTCCCCTAGATTTTGTAAACCATGAGACACCCATAATTTCAAAGGAGGAACCTACAATTCCTTTTGTTCCTTATCCTCCTCCCTTACCGGCACCAATTTGTGTTCCTCCTTGTGATAGTGTTGAAGCTAGGAAATATGGGAATCAAATTGTTGATTTGTCTATTCAACCTTCATCCACTTTCCATGACCTAGAACTGATTGAGGAAAGCTTGGAATGGTACATTAAACCTGAGGTGAAGACTAATCTCTTGATCATCCTAGATGATATTGACACTCATAACTTCAATCTTGACTCAAATTTGATTGAAATAATTATCTCTTCAAGGGATGTTTTTCCTCCTATATCACCCCATTCTCATGATCCCTCACTCCTCGATCTACTTGATCAGGCTCTTTCAAAATTTATTGATTCTTGGTTTGCTAATCCAAAAAATGATTAGGGGAAAGGTAGTGACATTTCACAAGTATAGGAGAAGAAATATGAAGATTATTTTGATCTCTGTTTTCTATTTCAAGGTCCTCTATGTCAAGACAATGTTCCTCCGTTCTTGGCTGATTTATAATATAGTAATTTCAACAATTAATAAAATGAAATCAGTTCCCTTAATTAATCTAAAGTCTTGTGAAATCATCATTCTGATGATAATGAATCCATTGATGTATATGATGATGAATTACCGAGTGCATCAACTGATCTTTTAGTTTCTCAAGAATATTTTGATTCAAAATATTTAGATCTTAAATCTAATTTGTTCAAAAGGGATTCTCTTAGGAATACTTCTTCTTCAACCCACTATCTTTTGTGTCCTACTGCTAGCAATGAGTTAACTTGTAATGAAAACATGCCATGCTCTCCGGATTCACAATCGGATGAGTTGAATCTTCAATTGACACAAGATGGTCAAGTTATCCATGATGAAGAAGGAATTAATGAAATCATCAAGCATCCATTCCATTCCTTATCCTTTCCAGTCTTACATGAGAAAAATTATTTTGTTCAGGTTGGTAATGAAATTTCTGCAATTTACACATCTCTAGATTTGCAATTAGAATAATCTTAGGACTTGAGCTATCCGTTTGTTGAAGTTGTAAAATCTGATCAAACTAGTCATGTAGATGGTTTCCATCCAGATAATAGTGATCTTGTTGATTAAACCGATAGTAGCTGTCCACACACGATGCATGATTGGATTCAATATTTGAAATGCATTTATATAATCCTTAAAAGTTTCATGACTTGTTAGGGTGTTAAGGCACTTCAACTTGCATTGATGGTTATGTTAGTTTGCTGCAATCCTCATGAGATTATTGAACCACTTAAACAAAGTCTTTCAGTAGAAATCACATGAGAAAATTTTTTGGCCGACGTGTTTTAAACCAACAAGTGTGGTTCATCATCAGGACCAAATGAAGAGGCAAACCATGGCAAAGGCTTGAATAGAGAGCAATGTAGAGACATAATTTCCTTGCTATATTTGAATGATAATATTTAAATTATGATATTAATTTATTAATATTTTGAAAACAGATATTATTAAGTAACCACTATATTAAATGACTAGTTTTTGAAAAATAATA
>APFE031391513.1:0-39155 GCA_000404065.3 Pinus taeda
CCTGTATTTATATCCATCAATGAGGGTGTGTGACACATCTGTTGGGCATGTGAGCCTACATTACAAAACTGGCTGACCTTGCACATATAATTTATTAAGAATAATAAATTCAAAATATAAGTTGTGCTCATCGGATTAAGACTATTTTTATATGGATTTTACACCTCTCAGAAAGAGGAATCCAACAAAAATATTAGCCTCTTAATCTGAGCATCAGAACATGGAGTTTGGACCTAGTTGTCCAAATTTAACAGAGATGGGTAGTGGTACTAGTTGTTGGTGCCCATGCTATAGTGGGTAATCATTCAATCCCATCCACCTCAAGTCATCAACACTTTACCTAGTAAGTTTCCACTACCCATTCCAAAGAGGGAAGAATATCATCCAAGATAGTGGTATTTGCATTAGGGATCTTTTGCAGCCACTAATTGGACCTTAATCAAATGTTGTATTTCACTAAGACAAGATCATTGGACCATTGTCGTTTCAAATGATTTATCTTCTTTGTGTGAATGTACTTAGACTCAGAAGCAATGTAAGTTTGGCTTAGGATCTTAATTGCAAACTTTTGTTGTTGAGGACATTGTTTGCCAAATGTTTCTTATCTATAAGTTGTAGTAAATCGTGGTATTCAAAGAAAAAGTTAGAAAATTCAAGAAATTCATTAGTTTCTTTGGCCATAAATTCAAGAAGCGCTCAAACTTTAATAGTACTAGAATTTCGTGATTTATATTTATCTTCGCAAGCATAGTGAAGGTTCTGAGGGCATCATTGAAAAATTTCCAACTAGTCTCTTATTAGAGGCCATACTTTCTAGACAAATGTACAATCCATCATTAGGAAATACTTCATTCCATGTACAGGTTGGTGGAGTTCCTTGTTCCCATCTATCATCAATGACCTCCCAAATAGGCCAATTCGATTTTCATCATTGTATGTTGCCCTTATCTATGTGTTATCAAGAGATTGGATTTGAGCACTAAAATGGTTCCACTGCAACATGTCATCATTCTAGGCTATGGCATTCCTCTTCTAGTCTCTTTCTTGTTGAAATATGTAACTAGGTTAGGTCTTCATAATAACATATGTAATCATGATTTTATGTATTTATTGAATAGAGAAAAATGAATTTATTATTGTTGTTCTTGAGGCATGGGTTTCATGTTCAAGAGAAATTTATTTTTAGATCAAGCACCCATTGAGTGCTTCTAGGGTTTATTATTTAGTCTACAAGTCAATTGAGTCATTGCCATGTATTGAAGATCCATTTGGGCATGTTACATATTGTAAAAAGAATTTATTTGAGCCAAAAATAGAGTCAAAAGACCCTCCAAGGCCTCGTCATGATGGAAAGATCAAGTTGGCCTACATGAAGGGACAAGTCGGCCTAAAGATAGCAATTCATACCCCTCACAAGCCTATAAATAAGAAGGAACTCAACCTCATTTGGAGACTCATTTTTAGGCAAGTTCGATCTTCTCAAGATAGAAGCTGGAAAAGGACAAAAAGGAAGGAGAAGAACTAGATCGAAGTTTTTGGGCCTCTCTCTCTCTTGCGTTAGGGTTTCTACATTTGTTGGGTAGAAGAATTTGCTGGGTATGTCGAAGTTGCAGAAGAATTTGGCGGGCAGGTCGAAGTTGCAGAAAAATTTGCTAGGCAGGTCGAAGTTGTAGAAGAATTTGCTGGGCAGGTCGAAGTTCCAAAAGGATTTATTGGGTAAGTCGAAATTGCAGAAGTTGTTCGAAGCAAGATTTGACTTGGCCTTTGTAACAAACTAAATTTATATAAAAATAAACACAAATAATGTAAAAGATAACAAATAAGATTAATGATTAATTAGTTAGCAATTAATGAAAAGGTATGTCCCTAAAGACATAACTGTTAGTGAAAGGGTACTTACATGGCTATATATTGTGAAAATTCTATCACTGCAACAATTGATTTATTTACCTACTTATTTCCCAATAAGTTATTTATGAAAATCCTTCAGTAAACATTAAAATAAATTCTGCTGCAGATATCACATCATAATATAGAAACAAACACATGCACAAGAATTAACACATCGACACAAATATTTTGGACAATCAAGGCCTGGAAAAACCCAATGTGGGAAAACTAGTGCAGCAAGGGAGGATTTTATTATTCAGCAATTCTGCGTCAGCCCCTGCCTCTCTGTGTTAGCACTGGGCCTCTCTGCGTCACCCACGCGGGCCCTCTAGTGACTAAGTAGTCTGGAGCCTCTACGTCTGCCTCTCCAACCTCTGCGCTATTCCCCTGGTGCTGTTCCCGACTCTCTGTTTCGTACTTGTTGCCTCTTGTTGCTCTCTAGACCATTAGTTCAAATTTCTTAGATAACCCCACTCCAGAAATCGAATTTACTGGTCTCCCTCAGTGTGTTTTCCAACTGACCCTTAAGCCTCTTCTTATACTTTTTCTGTTGGTCCTCCAACGGCCGAGATTAAATCTCTAATCAATGACTAAGGTTAGATTTGTCTTGATCCATCACTTTTGGAACCTTCTAACCCAATTTTATATTAATATTTTATTTTTCCTAAGTTCAGACTTAAGAACTCCATTAAAAATATTAATTATCTTAATATCTCCCAAACCGTTTAGAATCTGCCCAATCCATTGCTGGGTCCTGGAGCTCTCATGTGCCTTAGCCTCTCCACCAATTTTCATGGCTAGAGCACATCCGATGCTACCCCAAATCAACATATATATAGGACCCTCATTCTCATTTGTGTAATTCTATATCAATTCCTTATATAATATACAATTTACACTTACTATCCTACGTGGATGTATTTGTCTATGAAATATTTTAATATTCCCTCAACACAGTGGATTTTGGGAGCCATTGGGGCTCATCACAAGTTAGATCGATTCAATTAGTGACCAAAATAGGTGGAGCATTGGCCTAATTCAGCAAGGTGGTAGAGATAAGGCGAAAATGTGGTCAGGTCATTTTTGGATGAAAAGTCAAGTCAATTAGCTGTTTAAGATGATGGTGTATGTTTTGGAAGTCAAAACTGGAATGTTGAGCATCTTGGATCAAGAAGATAACATATGGACAAGATACTAGTGGTTGCAAGTCAAGGAAAAGTTATCTTCAAGGATGTCGAGTATCTAGTCAAGCAAGTTGAGTTACTATCTTGCCATTGAAGAGGTTGTTTGGCATTCTGGTGGGATGTTGCGGCATCTATGGACCATTCTTCAACTTCCAAACCAGAAGCAAATGTGGTGTGGATTTTCCAACGGGAATTTGACTCAATTCGACCCCTTGGTAGCCAAACTTATGAATGCGATATAATATTTTATTAAAATTTATTAAATCTCTGACATGTGGATGACTACTAATTATTATATTCTAAGAGTCCAAACAGCCATTAAAATAAGTTTTATAAAAGGCTTTCCTCTCTCTAGTAAAGGTTGTTGTTTTGTGAGATCATATGCCATAGTAAAAAGAACTTATTTTGCGAACCTGTGTATATTTTTACATTGCATGGGTTGGTTTTAATTATATTATGTTTTCTTGGATTACTGTGGTAATTGGGCTAAAATCTAAAATATTTTTGCATTGAGTATGACCCCCCAACAGTTGGAGGAATGATTCGTCTAGGGGTTGGATAAGCACTGGGAGGAGATAAACTAGGGAACTAGCCTGCTTTATTTCTTTGTCGTAGGTGGATCACTTGGATAAAGGTTGGACCATATCAGAAGGGAGCTTCAACTGGGAGAAGAGTTCATATTTCACCTTGTATTCGATCCAAATATTGGAGAATGCAACGTTAGGGGTCATTCCTAGTTGGATCTGAAAAGTGGAAAGTATTTTATGTCAAATGTGGGGCGACTTCTCTCAGAGAACAATCTCACCTCCCCGATCAAGTGCAAGGATGGCTTAGATGTAGGTGTGTTTCACAACATAGCTTATGAGATAAGTTTTTTGTGGCAAAGGTTAATAGAAATACAACAGCCTTTTTATCCATAAAAACCTAGAATCTTTTCATTTTTTATTTTATTTAAGGATAATTAGTTCGCTGATTCTTCAAGTTTTATCATAAGAAAGCAAGTTTATCAAATGCTTCTCTGTTATTAGGGAGTTGTGAATTTGATTTATATGATTCAAGTTAGCACTAAATAAATTAGATGTGTTGAGTAATTAAGATTGTCAAAGCAATCATGATATGGATTCTCAATGTAATTATGGTCTTGCTTTCTGCAAATGTACTGATTTGATAGTATGCCATAATGTTATCGCAGGGTTCACAGCTAGTTAGCATAAACCTCCGTATATATTTTTCATAGGGCATGTTTTAAAAGACTTACTTTATTCAATCAACTTTATTGTAGTTTTATTGTGACTAGTTTTGTCGTATTTTGTTTATGTATAAGAAATGCCATTATTTTTGAGACAGGTTGAATATTGTATTTTAGTCAGTTAATAATTTACATGTTACAGTCCGGACCAGTCTCCACAACATATTGTTTCTGTAGGAAGGACTTCGACAGTGGCTAGGCGGAATTCAGTTTACTCTCCCCACAGTAGTGGCGGGATTGAAAGGTATCTTCTTTTTCGTGTACTTTTTCACAAGAATTGAGCTTTATGATTTTGTATTAGACTACTGTTGCATCTCAAGTTTGTCATTTTCTTGATGAAGTTATGTAGTAAAATGTTCAGCAAGAAAATTTTGATTTTGAATTATATTAATTTGTTGAATATGATATATGTGGAATATTTTAACTTTTCTATTCGTTAGATTATATAAAAACTTTGTTTTATTTAAAATTTTGTTCAGTCTCAAATTCAATACAACGCATAGTTATTTTTGGATTAGAATATCTAAAGATATTCTTTCAAGTCAGAAGGGACTATTTGGTATGTCAATTATGTTTTTTTTCCTCGATCCTGTTGTCTAGGATAGAATCTTAAATCACTGACGCTACCAAACCAAGAATCACAACGAAGCTACTTTGCACAACGGAATATAAATAGCAGTAAATCTACTAGTGCACAAAATATACACAATTTTTTACACAATTTTGTACAATATCCCAACTTCATTATATTAATCCAATTGATTAATACAACAGTCTAGGGCCCCCGTACCAAGGATAATGGCCCTCAATTATCCACAAGTACAAGAATACAAGGATATAGGGCTTGATGTCAGTCCATCGACCACCAATCTACCCTCAACAAGATACTCTAACCATTTGGTTGATGTAGTGCGCTCTCTTAGCTCCTCTCGGTCGTACCTTGTACCTGCTTGGTCCTTCGGCTCCCGATCTGCAACACTACCTCTATCAATAATCCAAGTCCATCTGGCCACTGAACTTCGGCTATCCAATCCAATGTTACTTGGGAGCGGGAGCGGAAGGGGGGAGCGACCATTTTCAGAAGCTCCCAGTTTGGGAGCGAATCCGGGAGCGATTTTTTAAAAATATATATATTTTTTATATTTTTAAGTTTTTGATACATATATGTCAACAAAAACATGTAGAATGATGAATTAGACATAAAAAACATAAAAAAACATAGATTGATCATTGAACCATATCACATCAATCATCTAGAAATTATAATCGTCATCAACCATGTCCACAAGATAGTAAAATACATATTACAATTGCAACATATTGAGTCTCATGAATCATGATTCATCAAATTCAATCTTAAAGTTTCAACTTCAAGTCTTCAAAATTGAAAATTCAATAGCATTTATCATCATTGATCACCAAAGTTGTACTTGTAAGCTAAGTTTAACCATTACAAGAAGTAATATCTTAGATTGGAGTCTCAAGGTAGACCCTAATGTACCCTCTATCCTTCACTGAAGTAGATTCTATCTGCAGCTCAAGACACAGATGTATTTCTCCTAATCATACCCAAAAACGATCCACAAAATATGCTCTCCTACTCACCCCTGCTGCAAGGTCACATAGGTATCCAAACATTCACAAAGAGGCCTGAACTAGCCCTCTTCTCCTTTGCTGGAACCTGCCCTAGCTGTGGCCTAAACATAAATTATCTTCTTGAGTTTGTTCCCATTGTGTTTCTCACTTAGATGTATCAAATTACTCCAAACTCACCTCTTATTTATATCCAATAGAAGGGCTCCATCGAATGATAGAAAGAGGACTGCCAACCTGTCAAGAAGCCTCTCAACAACTAGGCTGACTTGACCAAACCCACACTCTACATTCAAAAGTTCATTTCTCTTCAACTACAACTCAGAATCGGATGATTTTTGATGTTTTACCGGATCGCATTTTCGGTGGTATGAGAAGTGTTTTGTCCTCATAAATGGTAATGATATATGATTTTGATATATAATTGCATTACAGTTGGCCATGATACAGATTAGTAGCAAAAAATTAGTCTTATGAAGGAAAACTAATTGCTATATATTGAAATAAAGGGTGATTCTGAACATTATCTTTGAGGAGTGATAACTTGTTCACTATTGTTTGGAAGTGTGAATTATAATCACCTTCAAGACTTGTTTCAAGATGATCTTCCCAATAAATCAAATGATGCTGATTTATAAATCACAATTGATACGACTTGGGATTCCAAGTAAATTGATCTTGAGTGAAGTCCCAAAATTTTGACATTAAGGACTTGCAACTTGCTTTATATATATATATATATATATATATATATATATATATATAGATGTTGTTTATCAACAATTTTTCACCGCGGGGTCTAAAATTTAAATATTTATTGTAATATTGGTGAAAATATTGGAAATTATTGTGAGAAACTTGAAAATAATACAAAAATACTCTTTTTATTTTATATTTTTAACTTATAAAACAACATCAGCATCAAACAAACACATCGCTACATAAATATGAAAATAAAATTGATATATAAGATGTATAACATATCAAGTGATACATCAGATATCGAATATGAAATATGATATTTGTCCCGAGTCATAAGATCTAATAGAATGACACAAAATCATATCAAAACAAAAATAAATGTATTTCATGAGATGAATCATGGCAATGATAACAATGGATTTTCTCTTGTTTTCTTGATGGAAAATAGTCATATTGCCCTCAACAATGTTATCGGAATTGGACCAAAAGATTGGTTGACCAAAAAATACATAAAATATTTAAATTTTGAAAAGAACATATAATTCATGTGCATCCATATGAATCCAAATTATTTTACACAAATAAGAAAAATTTCTCGTGTATAACAAGGGTGCATATAAACAAAATATCACCGAGTGCAATCCATCTTTGAATCAAAATAGATCAATAGAGACTGAGAAGCTCTAAATTGTAAAAATTTCAAACTAGAAATTCTACTACAGTGATAATATTATTTCTTCTACTTATTAACTCAAAAATAAGTTATCTATAGTGTTCTTATGGTGAATATCAAAATATATTTTAATGCAGTTTTGACAAATAAAATTCCGAAAGCGAATGGAATAACAACACAAGAATAACCATAATGACACAATTATTTTTGGACAATTGTCCTCGAAAAAGCCCAATGTGGGAAACTGGTGCAACAAATGAGGATTTCTTTATTATTCTTTCCCAAAAATGTCTTGTACAATATACAACCAACAAAACAGAAGAGAGAAAATTTATAGGCGCTTCTCGACAAATCTCTGATCCAGTAGAAGTGCTCCTTAGCCCTCTGAATCCCTCTGTGTCTTCTTGTGTCACTTTTCATCACGCTGGCCTAGCGTCAGACTGCTCACGCAGTCCCAGCGTCAATGTGCCCTGCGTTGCCTCTTTCTGCGTCACACTTTTGCATTGGCTCTCAATGCTCTGCGTCTTCTTGCCTTGTACCTCTCGACTGATGTTGATGCCCTCTCTCTCTTTCTCACCTGCAACTCTTCCTCTGTTTCGATTTTCCTTGCTGAACTTCGACCAGTGAGAAAATCAATCTTACTTAGGTAGCTGAGTATCTACCTTGTTGATTTGGGATAGCATCGAATGTGCTCTAAGCCTCAAATTTTGCAAGGAGGCTTGGGCACATGTATTCAAAAGAACCCAGAAAGCATTTTGGGAAATTCCACCTAGAAGTGACTTTGTTAAAATAATTAATATTTTTTAATGGGGTTCCTAAGTCTAAAGTTAGGAAAATTAAAATATTAATGGGTATTAATCTAATCATGGGTGAAACTTCTAGAAAAAGTCATGGACCAAGCCAAAACGATTTGAGCCTTTGATTAAGATTTAATCTAGGCCATTGGTTGTCCAACAAAAATATATAAGAAGGGGCTTGGGGGTCATTTGGAAGACACACTGAGAGATCAAGGAAATCGATTTTCTGAAGTTAGAAGTTCTCAAGAGGAAAAATCGATTGAAGAGATTTCTTGCAGCAGAGGGGCAGCGAGAATCCAGAAAAAGGAATTTCCGGAGAGTACAAGGTAGAGGGAGGACAAAAAGACGTCCAGAGGAAGGTTGACGCTAGCACACACAGTGTTGATGCAGAGGCAGCGCAATCCTTGAGGGTAAGTCGAGTTTCCTGCTAAGGGAAGTCGAGTTTCAGTTGCCGGAAGTCAGGTGCGAGTTTGGGAGGTAGAAGATCGATTTTCTCATCCAACAGAGGATCCAGAAGAGGGCAAATGTAATACCCAGTGGGGGTGATGTAGAAATTGTTGGGAGTGACACAATTCTGCCCAGAGGCCACATAGAGGGTGATGTAGAGCCTCCAGTTTAGCAGAATCAGTGACTGATTCTCCCAGTGACAGTGTGAGATCATTTCACCATTCTTTTGTCCAGTATTCTCTCCGTATCGGATTGCTAGTTGAGCATCCTAGAATTGTACTCAAATTTTCTCCTGCATAATAATAAAACCCTTAGAGCTCCTGCATCGGTTTTCCCGCATTGGGTTTTTTCAGGGACATTTGTCAAAAAATAATGGTGTCATATGTGTTTCTATTTTCCTTGCTCAGTTTCTATGTTTCAGAATCATATTTAATTTGGTGTAGGCTGCTTCAGTTATTTACTTCAATATTTCAAGAAGAAATCTAAAATAAGTTTGCAATGTAATTTATTATAGAGGTGAAGTAGATTCCGCTGGTTGCAGTAGGATTTCAGAGATTGTTAGATCTAGGAATTTTCACATGGTATCAAAGTGTTTGATGTGAAATAGGAAGAGCAGATCTAGCACTGAAGCAAGGGCCAACTTGCAGCAGCAAACAGCAGTTCGAATCCCTTGGGGGATTGCGCAGTTCTAGCCAGAAGGGCGATATGTTCGGGGTTGTCTCTTTCTGAGTGAGTTGGCAGAGAGGTAAGACTGTCGGATCGAGAATTTGCCGGTGCAGAGGGAGCCACGCAGAGCCTCAGCACAGAGCTAGAGGGACGTATTTTTCTGCAAGCTGAGTGCTGGGCAGAAAAGCCATTAGAAGGAGGAAGCAGATCACACAGTGAGGGAGTCCTTCCTTAGTGATTTCTTGCTGAGGAAATCAATATTTCTCATTTGCTGAGCAACAAAGGAGCAACAAAATTACTAGCTCCATTAGGGAGTGCATAAGCCAGCCTAGAAGCTATGCAGTAGGGAGAAAGAGGGAGTTTTTCGACAATTTTCGAAGTATATGGCAACTAGTGGCTTGAGGGATCAGGACATGTTGGACGTAGCTTCCAACAACGTCATCTGGAAGGCTATATTGTCTTTCCTTCTGGATGAGCATGCCCTCAAGACGTATGTTGATAGTGTGGTAGTGGTCCTTGCGGATGCCGATCCGTTGAAGAATTACAAAGGTGAGATGGCGAAGGCAAAGAGGATGATCCTGGATGGAGTCAAGCATCATGTGGTATGTCACGTTGCTAGCAGAGGGACTGCTAAGGAGATGTGGGATGCCTTGGCCACATTGTATCAGGGATAGTCAGAGTAGCGGAAGATGCACTTAGAACAAAAGTTGAGATCTACACAGATGCAGAAGGGAGAACATGTGGATCCATTCCTCATGAAACTAAAGGAGACTCGTGATGAGTTGTCGACTGCAGGGCATACACCTCAAGATTCAGAGTTAATGAGACTGGCCTTGAATTTTGTCTCAGATGAATGGCAACTCTTTGTTCAGTGTATCCTGGGCAGAGCAGTGTTGCCAAATTGGGACGAGATGTGGGCAGCTCTGAAACAAGAAGAGCTGAGGAGAGACCTGGTCAAGGTCAAACTTGACGGAAGCAGCAACGACAGTGGGTTGAAACTCAAAGTAGAGGAGGAGGATAACGCAACCCTTACATCAGAGGGACATCAGGGGCAACAAAGACGAAAGAAAGACGTCTCCAGGGTGCAGTGCTTCAGATGTTGCGAGATGGATCACGATGCATCCCAGTGTCCTTTGAAGAAAAAGGACAAGGATGAGAAGCATGATCCTAAGGTTGCAGCTGCAAAGATTGAACATGAGGAGTTCGCTATGACAACCAAGATACCTCTAGGAAGGAGGTGGGATGATATTGAATTGTAGTTCGATAGAGCTATAGATAGGCAAGATTCTTGAGGAGCCCATCTCTTGGATCATTACCTTGTTACAAGAGCCCATGATTAGTAGTAGTGGGTTGGAGGAGTTTTCAGTTGGTGCCATGGAGTGTTGATTTGACATATGTAGTAGTTAGTAGCACCAGAACGTGAGCAGCATAGAGCAGAGAGGCAGTAGTGTGTGGAGGCACAATGCAGAGCTTCAACAACGTAGTGGCTTCAGAAGACAATGTCGGATTAGCAACAGTCAGGCTTTTAGCACTGAGGTGTATCCATTGGATACTTATCCAGTCTTGGGTATTTTCAGTTGCTTCTTTCAGCAACTGAGTTGTAGTACAGATGCAGTGTTAGCAGTGGTAGTGCTAGCAGCATAGAAAATGCAACATTTGAGAGGGAATTGTAGTACAAATGTAGCATTGGCAGCGACAGTGTCAAAGGCTGCAGTACAGTTGCAGCAACAACGCACTAGTTGGTGGACAACATGTCATACGTCAGCAACATATAGGACGATGCTTTAGAGTCGGAGCAGTATGCATTAGCGGTGTATTGTTAGAGCACATTACTCGCTAAGAGGGAGTGTTGATTTGGGATAACATCAGATGTGTTCTAAGCCTCAAATTTTGCAAGGAGGTTTGGGCACATGTATTCTAAAGAACCCAGAAAGCGTTTTGGGAAATTCCACCCACAAGTGATTTTATTAAAATAATTAATATTTTTTAATGGGGTTCCTAAGTCTAAAGTTAGGCAAATTAAAATATTAATGGGTATTAATCTAATCATGGGTGAAACTTCTAGAAAAAGACTTAGATCAAGCCAAAACGATCGGAGCCTTTGATCAAGATTTAATCTAGGCCATTGGTTGTCCAATAGAAAGTTATGAGAAGGGGCTTGAGGGTAATTTGGAAGACACACTGAGAGATCAAGGAAATCAATTTTTTGAAGTGAGAAGTTCTTAGGAGGAAAAATTGATTGAAGAGATTTCTTGGAGTAGAGGGCCAGTGAGAATTTGGAAAAAAGAATTTCCGTAGAGTACGAGTCTGAGGGAGGACAAAATTATGTCCAGAGGAAGGCTGGTGCTGACCCACGCAGTGTTGACACAGAGGCAGCGTAGCCCTTGAGGGGAAGTGAAGTTTCCTGCTAAGGGAAGTTGAGTTTCAGTTGCCAGAAGTTGGGGTGTGAGTCTGGGTGGTAGAAGATCAATTTTCTCAGCCAGTAGAGGATCCGGAAGAGGGGAAACGTAATACCCAGCAGGGGTGATGTAGAAACTGCCGGGAGTGACGCAGTTTTGCACAAAGGCCACGTAGAGGGTGATGTAGAGCCTCCAGTTTAGCAGAATCAGTCACTGATTCTCCCAATGACAGGGTGAGATCATTTCACCATTCTTTTGTCCAGTATTCTCGCCGTATCAGATTGCTAGTTGAGCATCCTAGAATTGTACTCACATTTTCTCTTGCATAATAATCAGAGCTGCTGCATAGGTTTTCCCGCATTGGGTTTTTCCGGGGACATTTGTCCAAAAATAACGGTGTCCTATGTGTTTCTATTTTCCTTATTTAGTTTCTATGTTTCAAAATCATATTTAATTTGGTGTAGGCTGCTTCAGTAATTTACTTCAATATTTCAAGAAGAAATTTGATGTAAGTTTGTAATGTAATTTATGATCTAGGTGAAGTAGATTCAGCTGGTTGCAGTAGGATTCCAGAGATTGTTAGATCTGGGAATTTTCACATGCCTCTGGTGTGTCCTCCAAGTGCCTATCAAGCCTCCTCTTATAATACTCTAGTTGATCAATCAACGGCTCAGATTAGATCATAATTAATGGCTAGGATCATATTGACTTGATCTCTCCCTTCTTCTAGTAGTTTATCCCACAGTTTAGATTAATACCCATTAATTATTTTAATTTCCTATGTTTAGACTTAGGGTCCCATAACAAGTAATTAATTATATTAATAAAACTGTCCCAATGCACCCTTTTTGGTTCCACCATGAACTGACTAAGAGTGTTGACAGCGAAGTAATGTTCGGCCTAGTGTTGACCAGCTACATGAGCGACCCAATGAGCTGTCTCTCCAAGGTGGGGTCTACTTCCTTGTCTCCTGATGCATCTATTTTCTTCCAGTTAGTGATCATGGGAGTAGCCATGGGACGACAATCCCGTGCTCTGAATCGTTTTAGAATTTCTGTAGCATATCTTTCTTGTCCAGGGAAGATCTCCCCCTTCTTCTGCCAAACTTCCAATCCTAAAAAATAATGCATCAACCCCATGTTCTTCATGTCAAATTGAGCTTCAAGATTCTTTTTGCAATCTTGTATGAGCCTGGATGACCCAGTTAGGAACAAGCCATCTACATATAATACCAGAATAAGTGGCCCATTCTCTACCATCAAATAGTAGAGGTTGGGATCAACATCACTCTTGACAAATCCCAACTTCTGCAAGTAACTATCAATCTGACCATACCATGCTCTGGGTACCTGATTGAGCCCATATAGGGCTTTCTTTAATCTGCAACTATGAGTTCTCTTCTCATGAGTTTCGAAGCCTCTTGGCTGTTCTATATACACCTCGTCTTCTATCACCCCATTCAAGAATGCTATCTTGACATCCGTCTAGTGAATCTCCCATTTCATTTGAGTCGCTAGAGATATAACGGATCTGATAGAGGTGTATCGAGCAATTGGGGCAAAGGTCTCATTATAGTCTATTACTTATTTTTGAGCATACCCCTTTGCCATGAACCTAGCCTTGTACTTCTCTATACTGCCATCTGCAACATATTTGATCTTGTAGATCCATCGTGATCCTACAACTAATCTATCTTCTAGTCTCGGTACTACTTCCTAGACATCATTTGTCATGATGGAATTGTATTCTTCTACCATGGCATCCACCCATACTTGGTGTTGAACAACTTCCTAAAGGCTAGAGGGTTCTTCAACCTGAGCTACAAATGCCTGGTATCTGTGAGGTTGTCTATGCTGCCTTTTCTCAGTTTTAGGAGCTCCAACAAACTCCTTTGCGTCCGTCAATGTCTGTTGTACTTCTCTGCTGGTTCTACCACTGGTGGTGGGAGGCTCGATCAACTCGTGCTCCTGATCCTATTGTTCCATTTGCTGAGAACTATCTGGAATTCCTCCTTCTGAGGAGATATTGGTACTGGTCATTGTACTCGATTCAAGTGTCTGTCCTCCTTGCTGCCGTTGCTGCTCCTGGACTAGTGGAACAACTCCTGACTGATCTTTTGCAGGCATCTCATGATATTCCCTGAAAACTGTATCCTCCATGAAATTTGCATCTCGCCTTACTACAATCTTCCTTCTGCTAGGAATATAGATTTTGTATGCCTTTGAGGTCTCGTTGTATCCTACGAGATACCCCTTTTCTACAGTCTGATCCAATTTACTGTACTTCTCGTCTGGAATGTGACAATAAGCCACGCTTCCGAATATCCTAAGATCGCTGACTTTCGGCTTTTTCCCTATCAAGACCCCTTCGGTTGTTTTCTTCCCTAATGCTCTATGAGGAGTTCTATTTTGGATATACACTGTTGCGTTGCAAGCTTCTGCCCATAGATACCTACATAGATCTTGATCATACAACATAGCGTTGGCTGCCCCAACAATAGTCCTATTTTTCCGCTACTCCTTTCTGCTCCGGATTATATGGAGCTGTCCATTCTTTTTTGATGCCCTCCTTTGTGCAGAAATATGTGAAGTCTTTGTCCGTATATTCTCCACCATTATCTGAACATAATACCTTTATATTTTTCCCTATCATATTTTCAACAAGGGATTTAAACTGTCAGAAACGATCAAAGACCTCATCCTTGCTCTTTAAGAAATAGATCCAGGTTTTTATAGAGTGATCATCAATAAAGGTGACGCAGTATTCGCCACCACTAGGAGCTCTTGTGGACATAGGACCACAGATATTTGAGTGTATCAATCCTAATACACATTTTGCTCTATTGTTACTTCTAGACAACGCTGCTTTAGCTTACTTCCCTAGTACACACCCTTTGCATAAGTAATCATGTTCACTACTAAGGACTGGTACTCCTGTAACAGTCTCTCTGAGCGTTTGTAGTGCTCCATGGTGTAAATGCCCCATTTGCCTATGCCATAATTCATTTTGTTCCTTTTCACTATCATAGTTGCTGCCTATCAGTGCCGTTGGAGACTCAAGCTGTAACCTATGCAATTTGTTGCTTCGAGTTCCAATTTGTCTTTTCTTCTTCCAACTTGGATGCTTGATGTATACTTTTTTTCCAATGAAGTATACATCGTATCCCTTTTCCTGTAATTGGGACATTGAAATCAGATTCATTCCTAATCCCGGCATATGCAGAACATTGGTGGCTTGGATGTTGGTTCTTGCTTCTGTTTGAAATGCTATGGTGCCCTTCCCTATTGGAGTACACTTTGTCCGATTTCCCATTGTAATATGACAATCCATTTGTTCTTCTTGATAGCTCGAGAAATATTTTCGTACTCTAGTCATATGAGCTGAAGCCCTGCTACCAATATACCAAACATCTGTTGACGCTGAACTTGCTAGGCATGCGAATTCTTGTTCTAGTCTAAAAGCCAATTCTGAGTTACTTTGAGTGTCCATCTTTGTGTTGTTTTCTGAGGCTATCCTACAGCAGCAACTACTATAGAATAAACTGCGTCCTTTCCTGAGAACTACGCAATTCTCTGGGGTTTTGATTTTCTGCCTTTGCAGTAATTTCGAGCTCCCTTCTTTTCCTCAACGAGGGCTCTTCAGTCTACACTCCTGCTTAACAAAGCTCTAATACCATGTGAAAATTTCAAAATAGAAATCCTATTGCAGTGATAATATTATTTCTTCTTCTTATTAACTCAGAAATAAGTTATTCATAGTGTTCTTATGGTGAATATCAAAATAAATCTAAGTAACCAGATTCATCCTATAGGTCCCACGAATCTGAATCCATCATGTCCAACACGATTATCTTGAAATTCGTGTCCAAAAAACATGACACGTCGTGTCCTTTTTTGCCACGTCGAATCCGACTGCGTGTCACGATTTTGGCAGCGTGTCACGATTTTGGGAATCGTGTCCTGTTTTCCAGGACTCGCTAGGCAGAAAAAGTGACCTGCGCGGGTATGAAAAGGGCGTATTTGCTCATTACAGCCACACTTATTTTCATTTGGCAAGTGTTTTGTGAGCTGTTGGCAAGTGGAGAAGGGTTTGCAGCAAGGAGTTAAGGGAGTAGAGCATTCAGAAAGGAGATTCAAGCACCAGGTAAGTGCATTTCACCTCCATTTTTTTGCATTTCTTACAGCAGTTTGTATATGATTTTTTGTTTCCAAATTTGTGCATGCTTTGTTCATTTCTTTTACAGTATTCATGGCTCAATCAAAGGCAACAGTTAGGGGGAAAAGGAAGGGCAAGAATGTCATGGGTGGAGATGCCCCTCCTCCCCCAATATCATTAGAGTTTGCTGCAAGTAATGTTGAGGAAAGAGGAGGACCTAAAGACAATGATAAATATCCATTGTGGAAATGTGTCCCAAGAGAGGATGGGCCAAACACCAAGGGAAAGGGCGGAGGCAATGTGCAATGGAAATGCATCTTTTGTCACATTTCTTTCAAAAGCACATATTACCGTGTGAAATCACATTTGTTGGCTTTATCAGGTTGTGGGATTGGAGCTTGTAAAGCTGTTTCTTTACAAAAGAGAAAAAAAATTGGAAAAGGAGTCCAATGTTGGTATGGAACATGTGGCTTCAAAATCAAGAAAACCCAAGAATGAAGACTCCCTTCCATTTTTGAGGAAAGCCACGACCAAATTTCCATTTGAGAGTTCTACTTCTACTGGTGGACAAGCATCAATAAGGAGAGCACTTGGTCCAATGGACAAGATTTTCCAAAAAGAGAGACGGGATGAGCTTGATCTCACCATTGCCTTTTTCTTCTATCAAAGCTTCATATCATTTAATGTTGCACGTTCACCTCTATTTATTGAGATGTGCCGAGCTCTAACTCAAGGGGCTCCAGCAGGGTATGTGCCTCCTGGGTTAGAGAAGCTGAGAACCACATTGTTGACGAAGGCAAAAAAAGAGGTGCAAAAAATGCTTGAGCCTATTTTAGCATCATGGCCAACATCTGGGATTAGCATTGATTCTGATGGATGGACATATCCAGCACGACACCCAATCGTCAACTTCATGGTGTCTTCCTTGAGTGGTCCAATTTTCATGAATGCAGTGGATACACTTGGCTAATACAAGGATGCACAATTTATTGGTGAGTTATTTATTTAAGTTATTGAAGATGTAGGTGTTGATTCTTGTGTGCAAATCATTTCAGATAATGCACCTGTTTGCAAGGCTACTGGCATGATTGTGGAAGCTAAATATCCACAAGTGGTTTGGACACCTTGCATTGTCCATTCATTGAACTTAGCACTGAAATCCATTGCTTCTGATGTGCTTTGGATTGGAAGCATTATTGAGGATGTAAGACATATCCATAACTTTGTGCAAAATCATACAAATGCCCTCACTATCTACAAGGAGTACATCAATCTATCATTGTTGAAGATTGCTGATACACGGTTTGCATCTTCATTCATGATGTTGAAGAGGTTGAGGGAGGTCAAGACTGCTCTTGGGTCCATGGTTATTTTTGAGTTTTGGTCTTTTTGGAGAAAAACAGATCAGGTAGCCTCTAAAAGAGTGAAGGACACAGTGCTAGACGATGCTTGGTGGGAGAGGGTAGATCTAATTATTCGGATCATGGACCCTATCATTTCTTTGCTTCGATTTGCAGATATAGACAAACGCATCCTAGGAGAGGTTTATGAGGGCTAGGATTCCATGATTGAGTTTGTGAGGAGCATTATTCTACAGAGTGAGTGCCCCGAGTATGAGACATCACCAGAGGCCTTTTGTGATACCATACATGATATTCTTGTCAGCAGATGGGACAAGAATCGTACACCTTTACATTGTTTGGCTCACTCATTGAACCCCAAATACTACAGCCATGAGTGGCTGAATGGTGGACCTTCCCGCAAATTCCCTCCTCACATGGATGGTGAAATCTCACAAGGGAGGAAAGAGGCATTCAAGCGGATTTATCAAGATAGTGCATTACTTGCTGAGGTGGAGGATGCCTTTGCAGATTTTTCCACTAGCAGTGGTCGATTTGGAGGTTATGATGTGATTAGAGACAGGGGGGCTAAGAAGCCCTATTCTTGGTGGGCAAATCATGGGGCAACAAGCCCTCCTCTTCAGCAGTTAGCCATGAGGCTTCTCTCTCAGGTGACTTCATTCTCTGTTGCCAGAAGGAATTGGCAGCACATAATTGGGAATTTGTTATAAGTGTGAAGAAGAGCAGGCTTGAGCAGTTCAGGGAAGAGACAATGAGTGTATGTGAACCCAACCTTCGTTGTTTACAGGCAGAGGGAAGATGGTTGAGGGGAAAGACAAAGATGTGGGATGTCTTTCCTGATGATATGGGTCTGGACACCACTGTTGAGTTGGCATTGGCCAACATGGATCTCAATGATCCAGTGCTAGAGCCTGTTAGATTTGATGACCTAGAGGGGTCAACCTGCACACCAGCAGATGCAGAGGCGACTATGGATACAGTGGAGGAGGAGGATGCAAAGGAGAGCAGTGGGGACCATGATGATGAGAACAGTGACGTTGATTCTGATGCTGATTGATGCCTTGAGACTTGTATACTTGTAGTTGTTTTATATTTTCTATTTCTATTTGCCATTGGCATTGCACCAGCACTACCTATGTAACACATTTTGATTTGACGACTTAATGAGAAAAATACAGTTGTCAGTGTGTTTATCTTACTATCTTGTAGTTGTAAGTTGTCTTTCAGTTATGAATTATGAATCATGATTTAAATTTTTAATAGATTTATCATTTATGTGACCAGTACCACTGACATTTATTTGAATTTTGTATGTACTATGCATGCTAATAGCTATAGATGAAGATCTATGTTTAAAATCAATAAATTTGTATCATTAATTAAAATTTTGTGTAAGAAATATCTATTTTTAACATATATATATATAATATAATATATATAATATATATATATATATATAATAATATATATATATATATATATATATTTTATTAAAAATAATATATAACGAATCCTACGTGTCCTGTTCCGGGGGGTCAACGTGTCCGAATCCTGAATCCCGTGAATCCCGAATCCCTGTGTCAGGGGACTTAGCTTAAGACCCTTGTTTGGTTTAGGACCATTCTTTTTAGGATACAGCTTCTTAGAATTCTTTGAATTTGGTTGTTGCTAGGCGGCTAAGGCTTTCTTAGAAGAGTTTCCAAGATTAAGAAGACCAAGATGTAAGAGTTTTTCTTGTTCTCTTATTAAAGAATCACAAAAGGCATCAAAAGAAGGGGATTTGTCGTCTTGTCCTTAAGAAATAAATGTTTCTCTAATAGAATGGAAGGTGGAAACAAACACAGAGTAAGTTGGTCCCAACTTAGTAAGATTGGAATAGATAAGGCTACCATCTTCTTTCTTAACCTTAACACCTTCCAAGAGAAGTCTAAGGGTCTTGAACTTGAACAAAAATCTTCAATATTAGAGAAATTATTGAGGTCCAACGTAAGCAACTCATTTTCGAGTTGATAGGCTCTAATTTCATTTTTAATTCCAAAAACTTTAGTGAGTTGTTTCATTGCTTCATTAGGGGTATCAAGTTCTACGATATGGAATCTAAGATCTGAAGAAATAGACATCTCTATCAACCCACGTGCTTGATCTTGCCTATTTTCCATCTGGCTACCTTATTTTCATCTTTAGGTTTAGTTTCATGGCCTAAGGCTATTCTGTAAAGACCTTTACTTTTAAGTAAATTCACAATGTAGGACCACCATTGGAAGTAGTTGGTGTTGTCAAGAATAACTTGGCACGGACTTTCCATTTTAACAAAACCTGAAGCTGTAGCTATTGAAACTAAGTGTTCGAATGAAAAAATCCCGAAAAATTAGGCCGATTCAAAAAAACGGCACTGAAAACGGCTTCCAGACGAAGAAGTTATGGGTTTTTTAAGAAAAGTTGTTGAAGATACCGACGAATTGCGTTGAAGTGCGGAAGTGAATGATAATGTTAGAACTTTTTTTTAAAATCCCCCCCCCCCCTTCCAAACTTAATCTAATTAGCTCACTTTTAAAGAAAGATTTTATATGACCCAATTTTATAAATAAGTGAAAGTCATTGTTACAATGGTACTTTATGAACTACCCACTAAATTGTAACTTAAAATAAAGATAAAAAGACTTTCGAATTATAAGTGACTCACTTTTTATAATGGGTGAGAACACTTTTACATAAAGTAACTTTAAAACATAAGTTACATGTGCTTTTTGAAAAAGTAAATCAACAAAAAGAAAGATTTGAACTCAAGACCTTTATTCTCATAAAGTAACTTTGGACCAAGTGAGCTAGTTTAGAAGGTTAGTAATTTTTGGAAAAGAGGAAGGGGTTTTTTTTTAGTCACTGAAGCTTTGGGGTGCGTGCTTACTTGAAAAAGTCCATTTTGCCTACAAAACAAAAAACCACACAACCCAACACAGACATTCCAAAAAAAAAACAAACCTTATGGCTTGAAGTTAGCTTTTGCCGGAAACTAAATATTTTCCTCAATGTTTCTAATTTTCCAAGATCACACAAAGGCATGGCAGAAAAGAGCATACGCATGAGAAAAATGCTTCCTTTATCTGATTTGCCCAAATTGCACAGAGTCGCGGGGCAAAAAGCATACTCAGAAATGAAAGGTATAGATCCAATAATATAAAACAGAGAGATAAATAAATTGAAATAAATAGAGAGATAAATAATTAAAACTGCAAAATAAACACTGTATACCTCCAGATCTTAAAAATGACATAGCTAGGGCTACCGGAAACCTTTTCACGTGAAATGAAAGGGGTTCCTCACTAGAATAGATGCTCCTAACATAACAGAGCAGTCCTCTCGGCCCGAAAGCGGTCAGAAACAGTAGATCTAAGAAATGACAGTCGAATGCAATTGTATCGGCTTCCGATTTGGATCACCAATGGATGCGGCCCTCAAATTGCTCTGATACCATGTAAGAATTTACAGGGTAAGTTCCTCAAATAGAACACCAAAGGACACTGCTTACAAACAGATCGCAGAACAACAAACCAGTATATTTGACATGGTTAAAACCCTCAAAGAGGGAAACAATCCATGGCCTGAGCCAACACGATCAGTTCAAGCAATTTACTAATAAAAGAAAGAAAATTTACATAAGCTTCTCTCATGAACAGTCACCCTACAAATGACCCTCCATGCTCTTTAAATAGAGACCATGGACCAATCGAGTGTTAAGCCACGAATCAAGTGTCGGTAATACCGAGAGAATGAACCGTCGGATCACATCATGTCTAGAACATATCGTGACCATCAGATTGTAAGTTACAAAAGTACATAGTAAAGAAACACACTTCACCTAACTCTATACTAGACCAAGTTTTACTTAACTATTTCCTATGTGTCGAAATATCCTAACATTCAATGTTTTCTTGAAAAAACAAATTTTCTTAGGAGATTTATTCCAAATTACGTAGAAGTAGCTAAGCCTATTCAAAGTCTTCTGAAAAAGGATGTAAAATTTTTATGGAAAGAAGATGGCAAAAAGGCTTTTCAGGAAATCAAAAGTGATATTGCCAAAGCTCTTGTTTTAATTAGTCCCGGTTACTCGAAGGATTTCATGACTCTCTTTCGCTTCTGAAGATACCATTGCTGGTGTCTTATTGTAGAAAAATAAGGATGGTCACGAGCAGCCTATTGCTTTCATGAGTAGAGCGCTTCAAAATTCGGATTTAAATTACAATACCATGGAAAAGCAAGCCTATGCCTTAGTCAAATCTCTTAAGCAATTTAGAACTTATGTGGGCTATTCCAAAATCATTATTTTTGTCCCACATTCTACAGATAAAGATATATTAACTCAAACTAATTGCTTAGGGACTCGTGCTAGGTGGGTTACTAAAATACAAGAATATGATTTAGAGATTAGGCCCAACAAGTTAGTCAAAGGTCAAAGCTTGGCTAAAATGATGATCGAAGGTAATGAAAAAGCTCTTGGTTTGATTTTTCTTAATGATTCATCTTCACATGAGCTACAAATATTAGGAGAGCATGAGTGGTACAAGGACATTATTTATTACTTGTTAAATCTTACATGTCCTAACCATTTAGTCGCTCATAAGAGAAGGACTCTTAGATTAAAAGCCACTAAGTATTACCTCATGAAGGATGGCCTTGGATGGAGAAATCCTAAGGGCATAGTACTTAGGTGTGTTGATGAAATTGAGTCCAAAAAGTTAATTTCTGAGTTTCATTCAGGATTTTGTGGTGGTCATTACGCTGCTAGAACAACTTCCCAAAAATTTCTAAGAGTTGGTTATTATTGGCCTTCGATTTTTTCTGATGTGTGTAAGTCTGTTAGAAGTTGTCAAGCCTGCCAACTGTTCACTGGCAAACAGAAGTTCGTTGCCCTGCCCTTACAACCAGTGCTTGTGGAGGCACCTTTTCAGCGTTGGGGTTTGGACTTCATTGGGAAGTTTCATGAAGATTCTAGCAATGGCTACTCATGGATTTTGACTGCTACTAATTATTTTACGAAATGGGTCGAAGCCATCCCTGTTAAGAATGCCACTGAAAAGGTCATTATGGATTTCATTGAAAATAATATCATTACTAGATTTGGTGTCCCTGCTAAGATCACTACTGATAATGCCAAGGCTTTTAGTTATTCAGAATTTTCATCTTTTTGTTTCAAATATGGCATTGTCTTATTTCATTCATCAAATTACTATCCTAAGGGTAATGGACTTGTTGAATCAAGTAATAAAAATCTCATAACCATTATCAAGGAGATAGTAGGAGATAATAAGCGATCTTGAGACAGCAAAATCAAGTATGTTTCATGGGCAAATAAGATTACTAAAAAGAAAACCACTGCTAAAAGTCCCTTTGAATTAGTTTATGGCTTGGATGTAACTTTACCTATGCACCTTAAATTGCCAGCTTATCAACTCCTTCAGCATTTTTCGACTAATAAAGATGTTGTTCAAAATAGAATTGATCAGATTGTGAAGTTGGATGAAACTCGTAGGACAACTTTTGATAATATGTGTAAAAGTCAATCTAACATTAAGAAAAGTTTTGATAAATCGTCTCGATCTAGATCTTTGCAAGTTGGAGATATGGTACTGCTTTGGGATCGCAAGAATGAAAAACCAGGAAAACATAAGAAATTTCATAGTTTGTGGTTGGGACCATACATTATCAGAGACATCGTTGGGCCAAATTCATTCCACTTGAACAGATTGGATGGCGAACTACTTGACTTACCTACAACTGGCCAAATGCTCAAGCTATTCTTCAAAGATGACATCTGATGCCATGGAGCATCCTTTGTATTGTATTTCTAACCCTACATCTTGTCATTTTAGCAATTCATTTCTCTTTTAGGATTAGATTTACTTTTCATGTGACTAGATAGTTAATAAATGAAGAGCTTATATCTTTCCTGTGCTTAATGTTATATGATGATTTTTGGATGGACGCTACTTATGTTATATTGTGTGTTACATGGATGCAGATTCTGGATTCTCACATTCCTTCGGTGCAGCAATGTGTCCCCAAGTAGACCCAGATGTTGACCACTACATGTCAACGACCTATAGCAATACACCCCCTTTTTTATCAAAAGGGATAGCGCCTGGTCGATATGTCTGTGTCGTCCAGCTATCATCATCAGCCTGATCGTCATGTTATAATGTAAACCCATTCTGCATGTATATTGTTGAATTTTCTAAGTCTATCCGTTAGAAAATTAATCTGTATTCTGCTGGTTTATTTCTTCTACTTGTAAATTCTAAACAAGTTATTTAAAACATTTAAATACCGAAATAAACACAATACAGTCACAACATCTACAAATCATCAATTGAAAGAAAACAAGCACACAAGTGACATGTTATTTTTGGACAAATGTCCCCGGAAAAACCCAATGTGGGAAAACCGGTGCAGCTATTCTGAGGGTTATATTATTATGCAGTCTTTCTAAGTACAACAGGGTGTCTAACTGGCTCACCTGACAGAAAAAAATACACGGCAGCAATACCTCTATATTCGGAAACAGGTATTCAGAAAACCTGTCCCACGAAACCCTCTCCTGCACAACTGAGGCTCAGCGTTGACCCTTCTGGCCTCTGCGTCAGCCCCAAGACCCTCTGTGTCACTGCGCAGCCTCTGGGACCCTCTGCGTCACTCCGACAACCTCTGTGTGGATGACGCAATCCCTCTGACCTTTGCGCTCTCTATTAGGCTCTGCGTAGCCTGGACTAGCTGCTGCTCTCGCTCTCTCTGCTTTTGCGCTAGTCTCTCAGTATTGTCTCTGCCTCTCTACCTTGTACTCACAACCCCTCGTTGTTGATCACCGATTCAACTTTGCTTAGCAACCCCGCTCTAGTAAAATGAATGACTGATCACTCTGGTGTATTCTCCAACTGACCCTCAAGCCTCTTCTTATATTTTTCTCGTTGGTCCTTCAGCGACCGAGATTAAATCTCTAATCAACGACTAAAATTAGATTTGGCTTGATCCATGACTTTTGGAACCTTCTAACCGAGTTTTATATTAATACCCATTAATATTTTATTTTTCCTAAGCTTAGACTTACGAACTCCATTAAAAATATTAATTATTTTAATATCTTCCAAACCGGATACAATCTGTCCAAACCATTTCTGGGTCTTGGAGATCTCTTGTGCTTTAGCCTCTCCACCAATTTTTATGGATAAAGCACATCTGATGCTACCCCAAATCAACACTTCCTCTTAGTGAGGATTGTGCTCTAGTAATACTTCACACTGAGCATCACTCTGCTACCCCAAATCAACACTTCCTCTTAGCGAGGATTGTGCTCTAGTAATACTCCACACTGAGCATCACTTTGCTACCCCAAATCAACACTTCCTCTTAGCGAGGATTGTGCTCTAGTAATACTCCACACTAAGCATCACTCTGATTATATGCCACTGGTACCTATGTTGATGCTAGGCCTCCCTACCTCAACATCCTTTGCATTGTTGCATCCTGTACTGCTACCCATGGTCCTACCACTGCCACTGCTGCATCCGTACAGCAACTCCCTCTGCATTTGTGTTGTTGTTGGTCCTTTCTCCCAATACTGCATCTACACTGCATTCCCCTCTCATCATGTTGCATCGTGCTACTGCTAACCGCTACTTGACTGCAACTCAGTTACTGAGTAGTAAGTAACTGATCCACACAACTTCTAACATCCCTGTCAGGCTAGAAACACTTCCGATGTGAAGCTCCCTCTGCCACTAACAAGTGCTCCCTCTACTGACCTCTGCGTTGTTGCAACAACTCCCTGCATCTCGCACCGTTGCACACCTCTCTATGCCATCTTGCACCGTTGCAACACTTCCATGCCTCTCGCACTATTGCAGCCTACTATCCTCGCACTACCCTTGGACTCCTGCACTGTAGCACTCTCCGTCTCTACCGACATCCGCCAATCCCGTTACTCCTCTTCGAGGCTCCCGTAGCAAGGTATAATCCAAGAGGTTGAGTACCTCAAGTATCCTACCCCTCATCACCTGTAGTCCTAAATAATCTCAGTAGATCTGTGTCATGTATGTAATTGCCTAGGTAAACCTACTTTTCTAATTACGACCTACATTCTGGGAGGTCTTTTGTCTCACCGATCCATTCTCAGATGGTCGGCAGAGTTTTCCTTCAGTCTCACCCCAAAGCTAGAATGTATCTTGTCACTGAGATCTTAGGCGAGTCCTAGTGTTATAGATCAAGTCTATGTAAAAGTGATTTGGGAATAATACTAACTATTTGGTTAGATTATTTTATTACAAACTGTTTAGTCTGTTGGATTATATTTGTGTCGCAAAAATAGGTAGTCTATGAGGGTCTATTACAGATGGGTTTTCCCCCTTATGATGTAAAAAATACGAAAATTATGATGTAAAGTGTCTTGAGGGTTGGAAAAAATAATTTATCCCCTCATAGGCTAATTAATTAAATTTTCTGGCCAAAAATTAATTAAAATCCTAAGCCAAAAAATTAATTAATTCTATGTCCTAGGTAGATTTAAATTCTCCAGAGGAAAATTTGTTGGTCCTTAAAATTCACATTTGAAAAAGTCCCAGAACTAAGGTAAATTAATTATTTTGCTAAATTTTAAGCCTTTGGTCCCTGGGAGTTAAGTCAAAGTCAAAATTTTGAGGAAATGCATTTAATTGAAAAAAATCGAATTTCCTCAAGAATTTAATATTTCAACAGATGAGATTAAAAGAAATTTTAATCCTCATCAACGATCGAGATTGCTTTGACGAGGATCACTCGAACTAGCCGTTGGAAGATTTATCTTTAAATAAGAGGTCATTTGTCAATTGATCCATCCGATGTTTGAGTCGTATGCTAAGCTAAAAGCTCTCATGTAATCTTTTTTTTGAATAATAAAAGAAGTCTTTGGGGTTAATTTTTGTCTGTGTTACTCTTCATGGAAATACTGTAAGATGTATCGTTTTTCATGCGTAATTTTTTTTAGCCATTGATAATAGCTTCTGAAGAGTGATTTGAGTACAGGTATCTTGTTGAGCCACTGGGGTTTAAATGATAATTTAAGTTTTGAATATAATAGCAGGTATCTCTATTTATCTCAATTTTATTATTGTTTTCTCACTCTATTTTGATGGTTGAATTGAGTTTTGCAAGAAAGTCTTGATTTTCAGACCCTTGGGCGTTAGGGGAAGTTTTCAGTTGGATCAGTGAACTCCCGATCCGTATTTTCTGAAGAGCCCGGCTTGATTTGATCCTGGGCTTATCATAAGATTTTTTATTGCTGATGCATGAAGGGGGCCTTGAGCTAAGCACCTCTTTTAAAATTTAAAAATTTATAATTTTTTTTATATGCGAAATTAATGCATCTGGCTGTTGAGAGCCTTAGATTATCAAATCTAAGAGCGCAGTTGGACTCACACTCTCTAGATCTGATAGATCTGCCATTCCTGTGCATAGATCTGTAAAAAAAATGGCTTTTTTGACTTGGGTTTCTTGGGTTTTATTTATTTTTTTGTCTATCTGAGTTCTGGGTGTTTTTGTTTTCAAGTACAAGTTGCAGATCCAAAGGTGAAGTTTGATTTGAAGCCAGATCTAGGCCCTGGAGGGTAAGATCTGGCCTCAAAATCATTTTTCCAGAGATACTATCTAGATTTTTTGTTGTCAAAGGGTTTGAATTTTTCTTTTTAAATCAGGAAAAAATCTTACAAGGGTTTTACCTCTGAAGAGTTTCAAATTCTCTAAAAAATTCCTAAGCTCTGGAAACGAAATTTTAAACAGCAATTTTTTGGGAAATTTTCTTAAATTATTTTGGCTACCAATTTTCTATTTGCTGCCGAATTGAGCCTCCTTTTAGGCTGTGTTTTTTCCCTTCCAAAAATTTTCGAAATATTCATATTGTCTGTGTTTTGAGGGTTTCTAGAATTTTCGAATTTCGAGCTCCCTGCTAAACCTGCTTGCGTTTTTCCCTTTTTCTCGTCGGGCATCTCAGGACCCTGCTCTCCCGTTTTTTATTTTGATTTTGATTTTGAAAATCATAAAAAAAAAAAACTAAAGAATTCTAAAACTAGAAAATCATAAAAATTTCAAAACCCTAAAAAATAAAAAATAAAAACTAAAAATAAAAAAGGGCTTCATTTCCATTTTTATTTTTCATGTGACTTTGAGACTTTCTAGTAATATTAAATTAAAAGTAATTTTTTGCATTAAAAGATTTTAATTTCTTTTTTATGTGGCCTATGGCCCATTAAAAAAAATTAAAAAATTTATTAATTCAGTTTGATTTGTTTTGGTCACATTTAAAAGAAAAATCTCAATAGATCATTCACCGCATTAGTCTTGCTTCATAAAACTTCACACAACCAAAAATTTCTCCTAAGGAATAATTAAATTGTCAATTTAAAACTCCTTGGTGTCTTTTTGGGCTAAGGGTAAAATCTAAAAAAAAACTTTCGTGGTATTAACATTTTTCATTTCTCTATAGTTAAACAAGCTTAAATTTTTTGTATCTAAAGATTGACTATAGAAAAGTGGTAAATTTTCCTAGATTTGGGTCGCTAAGCATAAATCATTTTAAATCTAGGATTGTGAATTGATCAGCATTCAAATTTCATGGTTTTTTAAAGTATTTGGATCTCTAGAAATTTAATTGCTAGAATATTTTGTGCTTATTGAAATTGATCATCAGTGCTTGAATTATTTGATGTGTGTTACATGTTAGATATTTTGCAAATATTTTCAAGTAATTGTTAAAGTGCTCTATCATGGAATTGTAATAGATTGCATATCTTTATTTCCTAAGCTGAGTATTTTTTGAGCCTCTGTTGATATTAATTGCAAAGAAGTTTTTTTTCTCTTTGAACTATAATTGTATCATAAAGATTTGAAATAAGCTTGTAGTTTAATTGTAATATTTTCAGGGGTTTATTTTTAAGTCTTCATCCAATAAAGCAAACATTTAATTTTGGTGATTGAGGGCTTTTGTGACACAAGTGTTTCTAATCCTCGAGTCTAACTTCATCTCATCATTCGCATATAAGTTAACTTTGCATATATAAAATTTACTTCCAAGTATAAGCTTAGTCGATAAA
This sequence comes from Pinus taeda, assembly GCA_000404065.3. Lineage (NCBI taxonomy): Eukaryota > Viridiplantae > Streptophyta > Pinopsida > Pinales > Pinaceae > Pinus > Pinus taeda. The sequence goes on from APFE031391513.1 coordinate 28,228, forward strand.
GAGATAGGTATCCATCCATCTTTGCTTGAGAAGCCTGCTTTTAATAGTACTTAAAACGGTGACCTTGCAGTTGTCAAAGCCACAGCTCTCTGCAGTGCTGGAGGCACCAGGTATGTTAGATTTTCAAGAGATGTATCGTTAATCACACCTTAGTGTGCTTTGCCTTATCTTCTCTCTGCCAGATACTACGAAATCAGGCTCAGCAGAGAAAGGATCGAAGGATTCAAATTCAAATAGGCATTTAACTAAAATTAACCAAGATTCTTGCATCTCACGTTAACTTTAGAATTTGCATTTCATATAAGATAGTCATTCATACAAGCAGCAGTTGCTAATTGATTACCTGATCTTAATTTCCCTAGCAAGATTGTTGACTCCATAAAGCACTGGTATAAATCGTTTAAAATCTAATCAAATCCTATAAGTTTTTCCAAAATATTAATCAAGTACTTGGTCGCTTCACTATGTCTCCTGAACTGGTTGGTTCCCAACTAGTTTTTCATTCAATTTTTCCATAGGGTCTACCACCCTTAGTCTGTTGTAGGGTGACAGCTTAAACGGAGAGATTGGGGATCAGGGTGAAAGCCCCCAATCTGAGTCGTTGTCGTGGTGCCTAGACATTCTATGCGACAACAGGACCACCACCCATTAAATAAAATATTGATATAGTAGGGGGGACAACAAAAAACACAAGTATTTATGCATAATCAATATTACTTTCTTAAATGCCCTTGGGAGCAGCTCAACTGGCAATCTCTGTGTTATGAAGTATTATGTAAATCATGTGTTTCAAGGTCCAAATCACCTGTGGGTTAAACCAACAAATTATATATATATATATATATATTACTTTCTTAAACACATTTTTATTTTATCTAAAATTATAATTGATATGCCTTTTCCTACACAACCTTGAACCTAGATTTCAATAAATGGCACAACTACACCCACATGCCCTAACCACATTACATGAAAATAATTCAGTTATTTTAGTGTGCTTATACAACTAAAAGAACAAAGTAAAAACGAGGAAACACAATGCCGGCAATAGGAATATCACTAACCAAAGCCAAAGGGTAACATCAATCAACAGACGCTGCCAAGGGAAAACCTTGATCAACCCCATGAACCTATGTCACTAGAACCACTGACCAAAGCCAAAGGGTAACATCGATCAACAAAGACTGCCCAGGGAAAAACTTGATCAACCCCATGATCCTATGTCACTAGAATTCTACCCATAAAACACTAGAAACAGTATTTACTTCACAAAAAGCTTTCTATCCCCAATCTTCCAAACTTATAATGTAAACCCACCCCTTAATATTCTAATTTTCAATTCTTAAAAGACATCAATCATGGAAGTTTTCATATCACTGTCAGTAAACGAACCTAACACAAACAAAGTTCAATTGCCTACTCCTGTTGTATAAATGACTGTTATTTTGAAAGCGGCTTGACATGCAAGGAGGGTGTTAACTTATGGTCCTTGTTAGCTTTTGTAGCATCAAATGGTGTTCTAGTCTCAAACTTTGTGGAGAGGCTAAAACACAGAAGATCTCCAAAACCTAGAAACCATTTCTGGAAATTTCACCTAGAAATAGCTCAATCAAATTAATTGACCGTCATTTAAATTTCTTCTAAGTCTAACTTTGGAATGCAGATTAAACACTCCAAAAGACTTGGATTGTGTAGATCTCTTATTGAAGATACAAGAATATATTATATATATATAATATATATATTATATATATATATATATATATCTGTGTGTGAATGATGTTACAAATGAGAGCGAGGATCTGCTTATATTCTCTAGGCAGGTGTCCCTTTATGAACAATCATGTCCTTAGGGACATACCTCTTCTGTTAATTTTAGATAAAAATGGTATGTTCTATGCTTTAGAGCAATTTACTTCAATTTTTCTTATTAGCCCAATATCAATTTCCAGATTAGCAATCACATTAACATTGATAGTAAATGGAGATAGAACATAAACAATAAGCAGAAGACAAGCCAAGACAAGAGGACATAATATTTGGCGGATGCCAGGGAAAAACCCCAATGTGGGGAACCCTTTGATCAAATCTTCTTATTATTCTTCAATAGTTCAGCAGAGAGAGACAGTGCTATGAAAATTTGGAGACGCAAATACCTACTACAGCACACTGATATTACTTCTCCTACTTGTTAATTCATACAAGTTATTTATTGTGTTACACTGTAAATATCGAAGTAAATACGATTGCAACCTTTACTAATTAAATTATATGCGGAAACAAGAACTGAGCAAGAAGAAATAACCACACAAACAATTGACACCGTTGTTTTGGACAAATGTCCTTGAAAAAACCCAATGTGGGAAAAAATCGGTGCAGCAGCTGAGGGTTTGTATTATTATGTAGTAGTTTTTGAATATAATCTTTGGATGCCTTACTGGCTATCCGATACAGAGAATCTAACTGGCAGAGAATTAGTGAGAAATCCCTCACACTATCACTAGAGATTCAACCCTAATCCAGCCACTAAATGGCTAGTCCCAAACTGCCTCTACGCAGCCACTACATTGTTCTGTGTCACACCTTCTGGGGACTGCATCACTTCTTCTGACTGATCGATAGGCTGGCTGGATTGCTCTATCGTTTGGCCCTCCGGTCTCACACCCCTGATCCTGACACTGGAAATGATCTGCTCCTTAGCAAATCCACGAATCTCCCCAAGGCCTCTGTGTTGCCCAGCATGGCTCTACGCTACCTCTTCTAGATCTATCTCCGCTTTCTTTGCAATGTATCCCCGAATCAGGAAACTCTCCAACCAGAAAACTATCCCTACCCCTCACTGCAAGAAATCTCCTCGATCACCTCTCCGGCAACTGTTGTGCTACTCTCTTGAGAAAATCAATCTCTAATCTCTCACTTGATGTATCTTCCAAATGCCCATTGAAGTCTTTATAATCTTCTCACTGAGTAATCAACGACCCACATTAAGTTCTAACCAATGGCTCATATCATATTGACTCGATCATCATCTTCTTCTAGAAGATTTCACACCCAATTTTATTAATACCCTTTAATCATTTAAATTTCTTAAGTTTAGACTTAGGCATCCATTAAAAATAATTAATTATTTTAATAAAATTGTCTCTGCGTGGAATTTCACAAAACGATTTTTGGGTATTCTAGAATACATGTGTCCTAGTCTCCCTACAAATTTTGAGGCTTAGAGCACATCTGATACTACCAGAAATCAACACTCCCTCTTAGCAAGGAATGTGCTTTAGTAATGCAACATGTTGAAGCATCACCCTCACTTTGTAACATCTCCCTCTATGTTGTTGATCTCTGACATCACTTCCCACCAACTACTGAACAAATGTCGCATTTGTGTTGCCGCTGACTCTACACTGCTGCCAACTGCATCTGCACAGCGACTTTGTTGCTGTTGCAGCAGAAAAACATCCAAAATATTGAATCAAAGTTGTTCAGCGTGATGCATATGTTGTTGGAGTTCTGACTACTGCTAGTCTCTGCGCTGACCCTCTAAAGTCTTTGCGTTGTTGCTGACTCTACACTATGCCAACTGCACTGTTGTCAACTCTGCTCTGCACTACTCAATCTCTGGCGCTCCTAGCCACTGCAACTGTCACTCTAGCATTCCTCTGCATCAATTGACAATGGTCCATCCTGCTACTTCTGATATGGGCTCCCGTAGCAAGGTATAGATCCAAAAGGTGGAATCCTCAAAGATCCTGCCCATCTGCAGTTCTTTCGAACTACAGTACTAGATCACACCACCTCTCCCCTGGAAGTATCTGGGAAATCATGGAAAACTCTCCTCCTCGATCTTTGCAGTTGCAACTTGCAAATCACGTTTCTCGTCCTTGTACTTCTTCTTGAGAGGACACTGCGTAGCGTAGTGACCAAATTCACCACACTGAAAACATTTGATCTTCGAGACGTCCGTTTGTTGAAGTTTCTAAGTTTACTTAGTTTAGAAACCCTTCATGCACTTTTTCTGATTTATTCCTACCTACTTGTTATTTTTCTTTAACAAGTTATTTACAAAGTAAATACTGAAAATAAACACCAGTGCATGCTCAACATATTACAAATCAGCAACTAAAAGAAACAAGAACAAACACACCACATGACACCATTATTTTTGGACCCATGTCCCTGGAAAAACCCAATGCGGGAAAACGGTGCAGCTATCTGAGGGTTTTCTTATTAAGCAATATCAGAGTACAACCTGGGTGCCGAAACTGGCCTACCCAAGAGAGAATTTCCTTAGCAACTATACCTCACAGTTTGAGAGAAATCTCCTCGTTGAAACCCCAGAAAATCCTTCCAGCAGCTCCTCAGCACAAAACTAAGCTACAACCCTAGCATCTACCCAATATGGACTGCGTCAGTCCCTCTCTATCTCATGTTTGCCCTGCATCAACCTTTCTTGGCTTGTGTCAACCCCAAGAGGCCCTGCGTCAGCATTCTAGGACTTTGTGTCAAACACGTTGGCCTCTCTGGTGATCTGCGCAGCACTTGGTTGCCTCTACATGGCCCTACGTGAGCCCTTGTTGGCTTTGCGTCACTCTCCTTGGTTGTTGCGCTGCTCTCCCAGCACAATCTCTACCTTCTCTGTTTCTCTGTACTCAATGCCCCTCAACTGTTCTCCCGATCACTGATTCTCTCTCTTAGCAAACCCCGCTCTAGAGAATAGAATGACTGATCACTCTGGTGTTCTCCAAGTGACCCTCAAGCCTCCTCTTATAATTTTCTTGTTGACATCTCAATGGTCGAGATTAAGTTCCTAATCAACGGCTAAAATTAGATCTGGCTTGATCCATGTCTTTTGGACCATTCTAACACATATTCATATTAATACACATTAATATTTTATTTTCCCTAAGTTTAGACTTAGAGACTCCATTAAAAATATTAATTATTTTAATATCTCCTGATCTATTTAGAATCTGCCCAAACCCTTTCTGGGTATTGGAGATCTCATGTGCCCCAACCTCTCCACCAAATTTCATGGCTAGAGCACATCCGATGCCACCCCAAATCAACAATCCCTCTTAGCGAGGATTATGCTCTAGCAATACTCTTCACTGAGTATTACTCTGATCATCTGGCACCGGTACCTGTGTTAATGCTAGCCTTTCTGCCCAACATTCTCTACATTGCTGCATCCTGTACTGTTGCCCATGGTTTTGCCACTGCCACTGCTACATTTGTACGACAGCGCCCTCTGCATCCGTGTTGTTGCTGGTCCTTCCTCCAAACACTGCATCTGCACTGTACCTCCTCTCATCATGTTGCATCGTGCTACCCACTGCTACACTGCAACTCAGTTACTGAGAAGTAAGTAACTGATATCCCAACTGACCTCCCTGTTAGGCTAGAAATACCCACTGATGTTGAAGCTCCCTTTGTTGCTGACAAGTGCTCCCTCTCTCTAACCTTTGCACTGCTGCAACAACTCCCTGCATCTCGCACCATTGCACACCTCTCTGTGCCTTCTTGCACTGGTGCAACACTCCTGTGCCTCTCGCACTGCTACAGCCTGCTAGCTCTACGTTGTCTTGGGACTCCTATACTGTAGCTCTCCCTGCCGCCCCATCCGCATCTGTCTCTACCCACCTAGCCAGTCCTACTACTCTTTGTCGGGGCTCCCATAGCAAGGTCTAATCCAAGAGGTTGGGTACCTCAAGGATCCTGCCCCTCATCGCATGTAGTCCATTTGACTACAGCTCAATGTCTCCCCACTTCCACTCAAGTGGTGCGTGTGCACTCATGGCACAGTCATCGTCTGTCAAAACTTCCTTCTTTACCCATACTAGCGCTGCCTTAGTCTCGGAAAACTCTCCCTTATTCTTCTTCCTTGGGCACTGGATCGCATAATGAGCCATCTCCCCACAGTGGCAGCACTTGATCTTGGAGAGATCTTTCTTCTTCCGCTACTCCTGCTTTCCCTCAGATGCTAGGGCCACATCTTCCTCCTCCTACTTGACTTTGATCCCCTTATTGTTGCTACCTGTCTTCGACTGCCATCTGATCTCTTCCTAGCGAAGAGCTGCCCACATCCCGTCCCAAGGTAGGAGAGTCCCTCTGCCCAGGATACTCTGGACAAACACTTCCTAATCTTCTGAGACAACATTCAGGGTTATCCTCACCATAAGTTCCTGATTCAGTGTCGCTCTTATAGCAATCAACTGGTCTCGGATCTCATTTAGTCCTCCGAGGAAGGTGTCAATCGATTGACCCTTCTTCATCTGGTACGACCTCATCTGGTTCTCGAGCAACGTTCTTCTCTGCACAGAAGTATGCTGGTACAGGTTCTTGAGAGCCTCCCACATCTCAACTGTCGTCTCCTTCTCGGCTATATGTGGTACCACATGATCCTTGACTCCGTCAAGGATAATGCACTTGGCCCTCGCCATTGCCTCTTCATACTTGTCGTTATCAATGCGGTCGACTGGGATAGCTATAACCTTCAAGGCGAAGTTCTTGACACAATTCCTGTCAAGCACTAATAAGTTTTTAGCCTTCCAGACTGCTATGTTCGATGCTCCGTCCAGTCTATCCTGGTCTCTTACCCCGTGTAGTGCCATGATGCTCCTCTACTTCACTCCGAGAAGTTCTCTGATCGACTCCTCTGAGTCTCTACTTCCCGTCTGGAAGTTCTCTTCTGGACTCCCTCTGAGTCTTGATTTCCCTCCTGGAAATCCTTCTGTCGCTTGTCAAGATGCCCCCTACTCTGATCGTCTTGTGCAACTGCACTACTAATACAGGTTCCTCGGCTAGAAACCCTTGGTAGCAACTCCTCTGGCCCTGCTCTGTCAGGTACTGTTCTGACTACAGTACCTCACCAGCTCCACTTTGCAATATTTCTACAACCTTCTAAACTCCAACAGCTGCCTCTCTGTGAACTGCGTCAGCCCCTCTACCTCACGCTGACTCTACGTCACCCCAGATGGGTATGCGTCAGCCCTGGGATGTCCTGCGCCAGCCTTCTATTCCTCTGCGTCAGCAATGCTAGCCTCTCTGAGGCTCTGTGCAGCTCCCAGCTTCTTCTACGTGGCTCCGGCTGGCTCTGAGGCTCTGTGCAGCTCCCAGCTTCTTCTACGTGGCTCCAGTTGGCTCTGAGTAACACTTCTTGGCTTCTGCGTTGTAAGAAACATCTTTTGTCACCTCAAGACAGTTGTTTTCTGCCGCTATTGCTCCGCTCGGCTGATGTCTTTTAGTCCTCCTATGATCTGCGATCACGCTCTGATACCATGTTGAAGTTTCTAAGTTTACTTAGTTTAGAAACCTTTCATGCATGTTAGGGTCCAACCCTAACCCCCTTATTTATGTAATAGGGTCGAGTCATAGTTATAGTTAGTTAAAGAGTCAGTAAAGCCCATATTAATAATTGAAAGTGGTTGACCCGCATTTAAAGAAGGGACCACAATTAGCTGCAAATGGACCATGGTATTAAATAGATGGTATTAATAAGAACCATGGTATTGACCCATGGTATTGCATGTATGAATCCTATATAAAGGATAGAAACTCCCCTTGAGGAGCGTCGTGTCTTATTTTGTAATTGAGCCCAGCTCTATTGGAGGTTGCCCCCTTGAAGAGGCAAGTGAACATTGCTTTCCTTTCTGAATAATAAAATGCATGCTGTTATTTCTTATTGTTCTGTGTTTTAGGTATATTTCTTCGCATATTTGGTATTCTGGTATCTTCTCGCAGGTCAAGAGCATAACAAGTGGTATCAGAGCATTTTCCAAGGCCAATGGATCTCCATTTTTAGCATAATTTTTTTTGGCTAGAGACGTGTTCCGGCGTCTTCAAACCACGGGATCTGTCGTTGAGCGCATAAACCTGCAGATTTGAGGAGGCATGCACGCAAGAAATACAATAGGTGGTCACGCTTGTTGAACTCCCTTGTAATCCCTGTGGGTACCCCTTCAAGTAGTAGCGCATTATACAGAACTGCACACGGACTGTCTTCCAAAGTACTCTCTGAGTATATTGGAAGCCCCCTAGGCTCTCTTGAAACCTCGCCATTGATAAACCATCGGTCGTCTTGCTGCTACAATACACGAAGAATAGCACTCGGGGAGATTACTCGCATGTACGATAGGGTAGTCAGGTTGTACGGCTAAGGGTAGGGTTGATCCTCCTTGGTTAGTGCCCTGAAAGATTGGGCTGAGTACTACTATCAGACCCTTATGTATATTGCTATCTGTAGCACCTGACACTCCTTGAGACCATAGTTCCCTTGTCCCTCTCTAGATCACGCATCATCTTTGCCAGATCAGATCTAGCAGGTTGGGTTCTGTCGCAGCCACAACAATCAGTTCCATCATTTATATCTCTCAGATCCGCCATTCAAATCTATCAGATCTATCAGTTCCGCCATTCAGATCTAGCAGTTTGGGTTCTATAGCAGTTGCAACAATCAGATCTGCCATTCAGATTTAGCAGCAGGGGTTCGATCACTGCCACATTCCTACTCATACTCTGCGATTAAGGGTTTCACCAACAGATCTGACTATTTGTGTGGCTCCTATACGTGGGCGTGATTCTCGCAGGACATTGGGCAGAATTAACTTTTCTGGGAATTGGCTACTGCAGTGTTCCTAAGCGAGGAGTAAAACTCCTTTTGGAGTAAAAAAAATAAAAAAAATCTGAGACCCTCCCGGGACGCTTATAGGAGACTTAGCCCATAAGAATCAGGTCGACAGGCTGAGCAAGGTGGTACCATTCACTTGTCAGCGTCACAATTTCGGGTGGCCCCAAATTTTTTTTCACAGTGACGACTAGTGCACCGGATCGGTGCATGGTACAAACCAAAGCTCAAGCTACAACCAATAAGAAGATCGACACCCTTGAACAAAAGTTGGGGCATTAACGAAGCAGATCCAAACCTTAGCTGACACAATCACAAAGGGCAAGTCGGGGGAACAATCGGAGGCATACAATTTTAATGAAACCCTTGAGGGCGAGTCTAGCCATTCTCTTCACTTCTATGGAAACCACCAACAATCCCAGCTTCGACCACCCAAGCTGGACATGTATAAATTTGATGGCTCTCATCCAGCCATATGGCTAGCACAAATGGAGCAATATTTCACATTGAATCACATCAGAGATGATGCGACTAAGCTAAGTGTGGGAAGCCTGTACTTGGACCAAGAAAGATGGCATGGTGGCAGTGGCATCAACGTTGCTATGCAATGCCACTGACTTGGCAGATATTCTCAAAAGCCCTTTTTGATCGCTTTGACCATGAATCTAACTTTTTGGGTCGTCTTACTAAGCTCCAACAAACAGGCACAGTGCAAGAATATATTAAAGCCTTTGAAGCATTAGCCTTCCGCACAGGAGGTCTAGCAGATGAATTCTACTTGGAATGTTTTATCAGTGGTCTCAAAGACGTCGTACAAGCCCAAGTCCGACTACAACACCCAGTCTCATGGCTGGCAGCTTGCAAGATAGCTCGTGAAGTGGAATGCGCGTTAGCGGCCCAGTCGATTCATCCAAATTTCATAGCCAAGGGACACCCCACCCAAGCTCCGAGCACTACCCAAACACTTAAGGTTCAAAAGGTGTCACTAGCGGAAATGGCGAAAAGAAGACAGCAAGGATTGTGTTACTACTGTGATGAGAAATACTCCCCGGGGCATAAATGCAAGGAACCCAAATTCTTTCAAATTGATGCTACTGATCACAGTTCATCTGAGGAAGCCCCACCATTTGAGGGACCAGAGGAGGAAGATGAGGACAATCATCCAGACAATGAGCTCCCAGCTACACCTGAAGAACCAGTTATCTTGCTTCATGCTTTGGCAGGAATTTCTTCTCCCCAAACTCTCAAAATCAGAGGTTTTATTAAGCATCGCCTTGTAGTAGTCTTGATTGATAGTGGTTGTACGCATAACTTTATCCATCAAAGAGTCGTTGAAGCAGTGCATTGTTTTGTTAGAGCAATCTCTAATTTCCAGATCCAAATTGTTGATGGGGGGACAATCAAATGTGAAGGCCGCTGTGAAAATGTCAAACTTCAAATGGGGGATTATCACTTAAAGACCCACATGTTTGCCATCAACATGGGTGGGTGTGACATTGTCTTGGGTGTTGAATGGCTCCGCACACTCGACCCAATCACAATGGATTTCCAGGAGTTATATATGAGTTTTAAGCAGAATAACCACACACATACCCTCTGAGAACTCTAGGTAGGTGCTCCTTCTATCATCAGCTCGCATAGGATGGAAATATTGTTAAAAAAGGGCCACCATGGAGTTATAGCCCAATTTAATGCCATCCAGGCCTTCGAACCCACTTCTCTTCATATTCATCCTGAGATGCAACAGGTCTTAAACAACCATCTACAAGCCTTTGACAAGCCTCATGAACTTCCACTCTCAAGAGGGGAACATGATCATAGCATTACTTTGGTCCCAGGGGCACAACCACCAAATGTGTGCCCATATAGATATCCTTTCGCCCAAAAGAATGAAATTGAAAAAATCATCAAGGAACTCCTGGAAGCCAGTGTCATTCGTCCTAGCATTAGTCCTTATTCATCGCCTGTGGTCATGGTGCTCAAAAAAGATGGGGAATGGTGTATGTGTCCAGACTTCAGGGCCCTCAACACGCTGACAATCAAACATAAATTTCCCATCCCGATTGTTGATGATTTGCTGGATGAACTAAATGGGGCTCAATTCTTTCCTAAGCTCGACCTTCGCTCGAGCTATCACCAAATTCACATGAAAGAAGTAGACATTCCAAAGACTGCTTTCCGAACTCATGAAGGCCATTATGAATTCCTGGTCACGCCATTTGGTCTCTGTAATGCCCCATCCACTTTTCAAAGCCTCATGAATCACCTGCTCAAACCATATCTCAGAAAATTTGTCCTTGTTTTC
>APFE031391513.1:39175-57778 GCA_000404065.3 Pinus taeda
GTGGTTCACCCAGTTTGGGCTACGTCCACCTCGAACAGCCAGTCCTTCCTTTCTATTATCCAGCAAAATGAAGAGATACAACCTACAGCAAATCCACTGTAATATCCTCCGTTTTCTCTCACAGTCTCACCTCTTTGTTTCTCTCTCACACTGAATACACATCTATCTCACAGCCTTAAAATACAATTCCCTCATAGAAAGAGAGGGGTTGCCTTCTAGGGCAAAAAACCCTAACTAAACATAAGTTCTACCATCAGATCATCCGCCTAATGAACGGCCCAGATTGACTAGAAATTACTATAGTTTTACAAGGCAAATTTACATCTGTTTTTAGCTTTGGGGGCGCCCCCGAAACCACCTACTAGGGGGGGGCTCCCCAAAGGTTGTAGCTGCCCCCCTGGACCCCCCCTGCAGCGAATATTTTACGGGCGGCGTTGCCGCCCCCATTTCAAATTTGGGTCCAATGTGGCAATACCTTTGATTACAGAAGATAATCAGGCTCCACATCCAACACGCGGACTCCAAGCAGGTGCTCCTTCTATGATCAACTCACATAGGATGGAAAAATTGTTAAAAAAGGGGCCACCATGGTGTTACAGCCCAATTTAATGCCGTCCAAGCCTTCAAACCCACTTCCCTTCATATTCACCCTGAGATGCAACAAGTCTTAAACAACCATTTGCAGGTCTTCGACAAGCCTCATGAGCTTCCACCCTCGAGGGGGGAACAAGATCATATCATTACTTTGGTCCCAGGGGAACAACCACCAAATATGTGCCCATATAGATATCATTTCGCCCAAAAGAATGAAATTGAAAAAATCAAGAAGGAACTCTTGGAAGCCGGTGTCATTCATCCTAGCATTAGTCCTTATTAATCGCTTATGGTCATGGTGCTCAGAAAAGATGGGGAATGGCATATGTGTCCAGACTTCAGGGCCCTCAACAAGCTGATAGTCAAAGATAAATTTCCCATCCTGGTTATTGATGATTTGTGGGATGAACTAAATGGGGCTCAATTCTTTACTAAACTCGACCTTCGCTCAGGCTATCACCAAATTTGCATGAAAGAAGTAGACATTCCAAAGACTTCTTTCCAAACTCATGAAGGCCATTATGAATTCCTGGTCATGCCATTTCATCTCTGTAATGCCCCATCCACTTTTAAGAGCCTCATGAATCACTTGCTCAAACCATATCTTAGAAAAATTTTCCTTGTTTTCTTTGATGACAACCTCATCTACAGCCTCACCTAGGAAAAACATCTTCAACATGTAGATCTTCTCTTGCAACTACTTCGGAAGCATAAATTACTTGTCAAATTGTCCAAGTGCTCTTTTTGAATGGAAGAAGTTGAGTATTTTGGCCACATTATGGGGTGTGAAGGTGTTAGGGTGGATCCCAGAAAGATCCAGGAAATGCAGGATTGGCCTCAAACAAAGACCTTGAAAAGCTTGAGAGTATTTTTGGGTCTCACCGACTACTATCGCAAATTTGTCCGCAATTATGGTCGCATTGCTAGACCCCTCACTCACCTTCTCAAGAAAAATTCATTCCTCTGGAATGATGAAGTGCTACAGGAATTTATAGCTCTCAAACATGCCATGTGTTCCACTCCCGTATTGGCACTACTCGACTTCACCAAATCTTTTTTGATTGAATGTGATGCTTCAGGTACGGGTATTGGGGCTGTCTTAATGCAGGAAGGTTGACCCTTGGCCTTCACTAGCTGACAACTAAGTGGGACAAATCTGGGACAATCTACCTATGAGAAGGAGATGATGGCCATCTTAAATGTAGTAGATACCTGGCAACCATACTTATTGGGGCGGCATTTCCAAATCCGCATAGACCATCAAAGCCTTAAATATTTTTTAGAGCAACACCTATCCTCACCATAACAAAATAAATGGCTAGCCAAAATGTTGGGATATGATTATGAGATAATTTACAAGAAAGGGCGTGAAGATGTCGTAGCAGATGCTTTATCACGCCAATTTGAGGAGGAAAGCACCCTGCTAGCAATCTCTCTTACCATTCTAGAGTGGATTGAAGAGGCTCGCAAGGAATGGTTTTCACATCCTTTGCTCTCCCAACTCATTAATAAATTGCAAGCGGATCCAAATTCCACAGCGGGCTACTCTTGGCAGGATGAGATTCTTCGCTACAAGGACAAAGTAGTGATATCACCAACATCCACCCTCAAAAGCCCCATTTTGGCAAAGTTGCACTCATCTCCCAATGCAGGCCATTCAGGGTTTTAGAAGACTTATGCTCGCACTCGACGTTCATTCTTTTGGACAGGCATGAAAAAGGACATTCTTACTTTTGTAGCTGAGTGTGATGTGTGTCAGCACCACAAAGGAGAAACAGTGAAATCCCCAGGCACATTACAACCATTGCCCATCCCTGCCCCAATCTGGACGGAGGTTTCTATGGATTTCATTACAGGTCTTCCAAAGTCAAGCAACAAGTCAGTCATCATGGTGGTTGTGGATAGACTTTCTAAGTATGCTCATTTTTGCACCCTACCCCACCCTTTTACACTAGCTTTGGTGGCTCAATCTTTCATGAACCAGATCTTCAAATTGCATGGCATGCCCACTTCCATTGTGTCTGATCATGACCCGATCTTCACCAGTAACTTTTGGCAGGAACTCTTCAGGCTACAAGGTATCCAACTACAACTCAAACTTCCTATCATCCCCAAACTGATGGTCAAAATGAAGAAGTCAACAAATCTCTGGAGACCTACCTCAGGTGTTTCACTTCAGAAAAGCAACATCTATGTGTACAGTGGTTACCTCTAGCCGAATGGTGGTATAATACTAACTATCATGCCACCACCAAAATGACTCCATATGAAGCAGTTTATGGTCAACTCCCTCCTTCACCTACTTCATATATCCAGGGATGCTCGAAGGTACAAGCAGTGGATCAACTCCTACAGAACCGTGCAACCATGCTAGCCCACCTCAAAGAGAATCTCCATCAAGCTCAAAATCACATGAAGCAACAGGCCGACCAACATCATTCAGAGCACAAATTTCAAGAAGGGGATTAGGTATTCCTGAGGCTGCAACCATATAAGCAAACATCACTCAAAGACAAGGGCTGTCAGAAATTATCTCCAAAATTCTACGGACTGTATCAAATACTTCAGCGCATCAGAGAAGTAGCCTACAAGCTAGCCTTGTCACCCACTACAAAAATCCATCCCGTCTTCCATGTCTCATGCCTCAAGAAAGTGGTTGGGAACCATTGCAAAATCCAAACCAGTCTACCAGAATTGGATGAAGAAGATTCAATCTGGCTCCAACCTGAACAGGTTCTTGACACGCGAGAACGGCACTTGGGCGGCCGCACGATCAAGGAAGTCCTCGTCAAGTGGAAAGACACCTCTCCAGAAGATGCGACCTGGGAACCAGCCACTATTCTTCAGCAGTTTCTGTAGCTTCAGCCTTGAGGAAAAGGCTATTTTTATGGGGGAGGGCATGTTAGGGTCCAACCCTAACCCCCTTATTTATGTAATGAGGTCGAGTCATAGTTATAGTTAGTTAAAGAGTCAATAAAGCCCATATTAATAATTGAATGTGGTTGATCCGCATTTAAAGAAGGGACCACAGTTAGTTGCAAATGGGCCATGGTATTAGATAGATGGTATTAATAAGAACCATGGTACTGACCCATGGTATTGCATGTATGAACCCTATATAAAGGATAGAGACTCCCCTTGAAGAGCGTCGTGTCTTATTTTGTAATTGAGCCCAACTTTATTGGAGGTTGCCCCCTCGAAGAGGCAAGTGAACATTGCTTTCTTTTCTGAATAATAAAATACATGTTGTTATTTCTTATTGTTTTGTGTTCTGAGTATATTTCTTCGCATATTTGGTATTCTGGTATCTTCTCGCAGGTAAAGAGCATAACAATGCACTTTTTCTGATTTATTCCTACCTACTTGTTATTTTTCTTTAACAAGTTATTTACAGAGTAAATACTGAAAATAAACACCAGTGTATACTCAACATATTACAGATCAGCAACTAAAAGAAACAAGAACAAACACACCATATGACACCATTATTTTTGGACCAATGTCCCCGGAAAAACCCAATGCGGGAAAACCGGTGCATCTATCTGAGGGTTTTCTTATTAAGCAATATCAAAGTACAATCTGGGTGCCGAAACTGGCCTACCCAACAGAGAATTTCCTTAGCAGCTATACCTCACAGTTTGAGAGAAATCTCTTGGTTGAAACCCCGAAAATCCTTCCCACAGCTCCTCGGTACAAAACTGCTCTACAACCCTAGCGTCTGCCCAATCTGGACTACGTCAGCCCCTCTATATCTCACGTTGGCCCTGCATCAGCCTTTCTTGGCCTGCATCAGCACCAAGAGGCCATGTGTCAGCTTTCTGGGCCTCTGCGTCAAACACGCTGGCCTCTCTGGTGCTCTGCGCAGCACTTGGCTTCCTCTGCGAGGCCCTCTGTCAGCCCTTGCTGGCTCTGTGTCACTCTCCTTGGCTGCTGCGCTGCTCTCCAGGCACAATCTCTGCCTTCTCTGTTTCTCTGTACTCAATGTCCCTGAGCTGCTCTCCTGATCACTGATTCTATCTCTCTTAGCAAACCCCGCTCTAGAGAATAGAATGATTGATCACTCTAGTGTATTCTCCAAGTGACCCTCAAGCCTGCTCTTATACTTTTCTTGTTGACATCTCAACGATCGAGATTAAGTCCCTAATCAAC
Organism: Pinus taeda; assembly: GCA_000404065.3. Lineage (NCBI taxonomy): Eukaryota > Viridiplantae > Streptophyta > Pinopsida > Pinales > Pinaceae > Pinus > Pinus taeda. The sequence goes on from APFE031391513.1 coordinate 43,919, forward strand.
GGCTAAGATTAGATCTAGCTTGATCCATGTCTTTTGGACCATTCTAACACAGATTCATATTCATACACATTAATATTTTATTTTCCCTAAGTTTAGACTTAGGGACTCCATTAAAAATATTAATTATTTTAATATCTCTTGATCTGTTTAGAATCTGCCCAAACCCTTTCTGGGTATTGGAGATCTCATGTGCCCCAACCTCTCCACCAAATTTCGTGGCTAGAGCACATCCGATGCTACACCAAATCAACACCTTCTTCCGCCTCCGTTGCTCCTACTGCTCCTTTGATGCAAGCGCTGCATTCTCCTCCTCCTCCTTGGGCTTCGTCCCACTATTGCTGATGCCATCAAGTTTGCACTTGACTAAGTCTCACCTCATCTCTTCCTGTGGAAGAGCAGCCCACATCCCTTCCCAATCCGGCAATTTCTCTCTGCCTAGGATACTTTGGCCAATACTTGCCATTCTTCTAAGAATGAGTTCAGGGCCAACCTCACCATCTCTATAGGTTGAGGTGATGATCCTATAGCTGCCAACTGATCTTGGACTTCCTGACGCTGTGATAGGAATGGATCAATGCGTTCCCCCTTCTGCATCCTCACGGATCTCATTTTCTCCTCTAAGTACATCTTTCATTGTTCAAAAGATCCTTGATACAACGTAGCCAAGGCATCCCACATCTCTTTGGTCGTCCCTTTGCCAGCAATGTGACATACAACGTGATCCCTCACTCCATCAAGGATCAACCTCTTGGCCTTCGCCATCTCAACCTTGTACTTCTTGAGCGGATATGTATCGGCAGGTTTAGCTACCACACTATCGACATAACCTTTGAGATCATACTCATCTAGAAGGCAAAAGATTCTAGCCTTCCAAATCACATAGTTGGATGCTCCTTCCAACCGATCTTAATCGCTCAGCCCATTAGCTGTCATTTCTACCAACAAAAGTCGAACTGCTCCCCCTCTCCTCTGCGCAACTGCTAGGTTGGCCTAGGCATTCCCTGCTGGAGTTAGTAGATATAGTCCTCGCTACTGCTCCTCAGCAACTGAGAAATAAAATTGCTTGGTTCGAAATTCACTGAGGAAGAAATTCCCTCAAAAAGTGTCTTCTTCCTTCTTCTGACTTTTTTTTGACCTAGCAACTGCTGCAGAAAACTGTGTCCCACCTAAAGACTGCTCAGAGTTGAATATGATGTTGAATTGCCCCCTCTGCCACTAACAAATCACGAACTGGAAATCTTACCTCTATCAACTCACTTAGAGAGAGATTTTCCTCAGGAATCTTGCCCTACTAGCTTGGACTGCACAATCCCTTTGGGGATTTGAATGGCTGCCTACACAACACTTTGATCTCCGTCCTCTTCAACTTTGGGCTCTTTCGGTCTGCTCTCTTGCTTCACCTGCAGATCCAATACCATGTGAAAATTTGGAGACCCAAATCCCTACTGCAACAAACTGATATTACTTCTCCTACTTGTTAATTCATGCAATTTATTCACTGTGTTACACTATAAATATCGAAGTAAATACTATTGCAGCCTTCACTAATTAAATTGTATGCGAAAACAAGAACTGAGCAAGAAAAAATAACCACATACAATTGACACCGTTGTTTTTGGACAAATATCCCCGGAAAAACCCCATGTAGGAAAACCAGTGTAGTAGTTGAGGGTTTGTATTATTATGCAATAGTTTCTGAATACAATCTTTGGATGCCTTACTGGCTATCCAATATGGAGAATCTGACTGGCAAAGAATTAGTGAGAAATACTACACACTATCACTAGAGATTGGACCCTGATCTAGCCATTAAATGGCTAGCCCCAAGTTGCCTCTACGAAGTCACTGCGTTGTTCTACGTCACACCTTCTGGGGACTACGTCACTCCTTCTGACTGATCAATATGCTCCCTGGATGCTCTATCCTCTGGCCCTCTGGTCTTACACCCTAAATCCTGACACTGGATCTGATCTGCGCATCAGCAAATCCACGAATCTCCTCAAGGCCTCTGCGCTGCCTCAGCGTGGCTTACGCTACCCAATGTGGCTCTACACTGCCTCTTCTGGATCTCTCTCTACCTTCTCTGTAATGTACCCCCGGATCAACTATTCCTGCCCCTCACTACAAGAAATATCCTCGATGACCTCTCTAGCAACTGTTGTGATGCTCTCTTGAAAAAATCGATCTCTGATCTCTCACTCAATTTATCTTCCAAATGCCCATCAAAGTCCTTATAATCTTCTCATTGAGTAATCAACGGCCCAGATTAAGTTCTAATCAATGGCTCAGATAATATTGACTCGATCTCCATCTTCTTCTCGAAGATTCACACCTAGTTTTACTAATAACCTTTAATTATTTTAATTTCCTAAGTTTAGACTTAGGCATCCATTAAAAATAATTGATTATTTTAATAAAATTGTCTCCGGGTGGAATTTCCCAAAACGATTTCTTGGCTTTATGGAATACATGTGTCCTAGCCTCCCTGCAAATTTTTAGGCTTAGAGCACTTCCGATGCTACCAGAAATCAACAAGTACATCATACAAAATTTACTTGCCCAATCACAGTTAAAACAGTCCAGCCAAAGAGTTGTCATCAGGATACTCTAACCACAAAGTCAACGTTGGTCAAACCAGCAGAAAATATCCTCCAAATGAGCTCGGTCAAACCCAGCCAACTCGGCCTCGAAAGACAGTCAGAATCAACCCAAAACAATGTTGAAAGTCTTTGTCAAACTTGGTCAACACGGAGTCAACGTTGCGGTCAATGCAAGTCAACCTACTCCAAATTCCTTGAATTTCGTGCCAGGAGATGCGGCCTCAAAAGATCAAATTATAGTGATATTTTTTTTCTTTTTGTATGAAAATGTCAAAAACTTCTTCTTCGTATTTAGAATGAAGGACCTTTGAGTTTCCATCAAGAGTGAACCCAAAATAATGTCACCTTGATTGTGCAAAAATTTCTGAATCTAACATATCAGAAACCCCTACTGCAATATCTGATTTACTATCTCCTACATGTTCTTTACATTAACAAGTTATTTAATAACATAAACTTCGAAGTAAACACAATTGCAGCCTTCACAAATATACAGATCAACAATTGAAATAAATTGAGACAACACAAGGGACACCTTTATTTTTGGACAATTGTCCCCGGAAAAACCCAATTCAAAAACCAGTGCAGCATATATGAGGGTTTTATTATTAAGCATATTTTTAATACAACTAGGGTGCCAGAAATGGCTCACCCTTCAGAGAATATCCTTGGCAATAGTACCTCTCTCTAGAGACAGATACTCTGGCAAATCAGCAACCGGATGATCATCTCCATAGTGACTCTGATTGTTCCTTGTGCTAGACAGCGAAAGTTGTTCCACGCACTCTTCTGGAACTGCGTCACCCTCTCCTGGTTGATCTGCTCTCAGTCTGCCCCATAGAACCTCCTCAGCGCAGCCTCTTCAGCCCAGCATCAACCTCTACGGCCCTTTGCTTTATTTGTATCAGCCTTTGTGGCTTTTTACGTCAACCTCTGCAGCTTCTACGTCCTCTGCATTGGCCTCCTTAGCCTCTGTGTCAGCCTTCTCAGGCTCTGTGTTGCCTCTCTGATATGTATTCTTCAGCCTTGGATCGAAATCCCTTGCTGAAATGCCCCACGCTGCAACTGATTTCTAACTCGATTTCCTCAGAAAACCCAACCCCAGAAGATCAAATTCTTGATCTCTCTTGGTGTGTCTCCAACTGACCCTCAAGCTTCCTCTTATACTTTTCTTGTTGACGAATCAACGACCGAGATTAAGTCCCTAATCAATGTCTAAGATTAGAACTGGCTTGATCCTCGTCACTTAGAACTTTCCCACCCATATTATATTAATACACATTAATATTTTTATCTTCCTAAGTTTAGACTTAGGGACCCATTAAAAATATTAATTATTTTAGTATCTCTTCATCCGAGTTGAATTTCTCCAAACGATTTCCGGGTCTTGGAGATCTCAGGTGCCTTAGCCTCTCCACAAAATTTCATGCCTAGAGCACATCCGATTCTACCAAAAATCAACAAATTGTTCCATTGGGTTTGAACTAAGAATTGCAATATAAATGTATAATCCCCAATGTTTAATTACGAATTGGTTATGCCATTTTTTTGTTGCCAAAATAGTCTAACCTTCTGATTATATTTGACTTAAGAATCACTAATCGATTTGCAATTTTAGGTCTTATATAATTTTTATCTTCGCCTAGCGAGATAGCAATAGTAACATCTTTTCCTGCAATAAACCCTTTAATTCTAAATAGCACTGATGCATAATTATATGAGGTTTCTGGAAATCTTCCTTCCTTTATTTCCAAATTAGACTTGATTTGTGTTTATCAAGATGAGATTAGGGTTTAGAAAGTAACCCTTCCGAATCTTTATAATATATATATATATATATATATATATATATAATATATATATATATATAACCTCAAACCTTATTATTATTTCAAGGTTTTTTTCTCTTCCTTTTGGCTCATATATAAATATATATAATTTTTTTTTTAATTCCTTACTACTTTATTAAATTATAATTTTTCTTAACAACTTCAACTTCTTTTACTATTTTTCTTTTCTTTGGTGATAATATATATTTTTCTCTCATTTTATGACATATCACCGTACCACTAAAAGGTTGATTGAATAATCACCTTTTATAATTACTTAAAGTCCTTCTCCTTTGGAGATATAATAATATATTTCTCCTTTTAACTATTATAAATAAGACTTTTATTAGTTTCTTAAAGTCCCTTATGAAATAATTATTTTCTTTTGAATTTCTTGTTGCCCAATGATTAATTACACTCACTAAACGTTGCGTCGAGTTATGAAATTTCATGAACTTTTGCTTTTTAATTAAATTGGATTTGCAAGATTCAACCGTCACGACTTAGAATAAAACGAACAGACGTATAGGGATGTGATTTTGGGTTAAACAACTATTGTCAATTGACACAATTCAATAGTCTTTCCTGACAGTGGAATCACTACAGAATGGCAGCGGAATTTTGTTCAGAACACTTATGCAATATCTCACGCCACGGAAAATGTGTACAAAATGGAGTAATTGTTGTTTGTTAGAGAAAAATTCAAGGATTTGCGAAGGATGGCGGTTGGCAAGTGCGACTGTTGTGGACGGTGGCAGCCACACCATGCAGAAAGAATGGAAGTGAAGGTATAGCAGCTGGTAGGAAATTTTGGCGGTTGGACGTTCTGCGAGTTTTGCTGAAACAAAAGAGGTAGATGGTTGAAAAGTTGGGGAGAAGGTGTCGACAGTCAGAGTGCAACTTGACACTGTTGGCAAGACGGCAGCAGCAGAGTGGGAAGCAGACCGGTCATGGCAGTAGTGTCTAGTCAATTGTCGAATGTCGGGTTCGAAGTTTGTGCAGCGGAACCCATGACTCTTTGGTGGTTGTGGTGTGGTCAGAGTGGTATGCCAGTGGTCAAGTGTCAACCAAGTACGACCACTTTTTTTTATATATATAATTTTCATATAATTTTAAATTTTATTTTAATGTTTTTTAGATATGATTCTTTAATTTTTTATCTCTTTTATTTTTTTCTATAATTTTTTTAATCAATCTCTTCTTCTTCTTTTTGATACTTTAAATTTTTTTTAACTCCTTTCTTTTATAATTCTTTTAACTTTTTTTTATAAAAAAAATTCTTATCTTCTTTATTTTATTTTTTTTTAAGTGGCCAAGGTCCCGACAGAAAAGAAATGGAGAACATCCAACTGCTCTGCAAAAAGCTTTGATCGAAACAACAAGGAACTTGATGATAATTTGATGGTCACAGGCCTGGTTATCAAACCACATGGCTCTAATACCAATGTAACGAACAAAGTTCGTAAGCTTAGAAGAATGCTTTAATACTAATGTAATGAACAAGGTTTGTTATAGCAGGTTAAACACTCCAAAAGACTTGAAATATGTAGATCTCCATTGAAGATACAAGAATATATATGTTTGTGTGTGTGTGTGTCTGTGAATGAGAATGATGTTACAAATGAGAGCGAGGGCCTCCTTATATACCCTAGGCAAGTGTCCTTTTATGAACGATCATGTCCTTCGGGGCAACCTCTTCATTAACTAATTACTAATTAATCATTATTTATCATGTGTTATTATTATTTATATCTATATTTTATTCATAACAAAAAGATATCAGTAACTAATCATGGAAGTTTTCATATTACTGTCAATAAACGAGCCTAACACAAACAAAGTTCAATTCTTGTTGTATAAATGATTGTTATTTTGAAAGCGGCTCGACATGCAAGGAGGGTGTTAACTTATGTTGCTGGTTATATTTTGTAGCAGCAGATGGCGTTCTAGTCTCCAACTTTGTGGAGAGGCTAAAACACAGGAGATCTCCAAAACCCAGAAATCATTTCTGAAAATTTCACCTAGATATAGCTCAATCAAATTAATTAACCATCATTTAAATTTTTCCTAAGTTAAATGGTTAATTAATAGTAATTAATTGAGAAATGTGAGAATTCTCTAGAAACTCACATGGATCGACTTGGAGATGATCTCAACCATCAATTACGCTTTAATTGTGGTCGTTGAAGTCTCAACTATAGATTATAAGAAGAGGTCAATGGGTTGATGGAGAAAAGGCACAAGAAGAGCGAGTTTCCTTGGCAGTTCGATTTTCCAGAGAGCAACAGTCAGTCGAAAGAGTTCGAGCCAAAAATGGGATGTAGAGACAGCAAGGGGCAAAATCAGTGAGTCCGGAGGAAGTTTTCCACTTCCAGAGAGTCAGCTACAAGGGGGTCGAGTTTCCTAAACAACTCCTGCTTTACTTCATCATAGCAATCCATGGAGACTTCCTTAAACTTCTAATATGCAACTTTCTCATCGAAAGTGACTCTCGGCTAACCTCAATCTGTTGTTGCTCTAGAATGTAAACTCTATAGGCCTTTGATGATTCATTATAACCAACAACTATTCCTTTCTTTCCTGAAGGTTCAAGCTTGATCCTTTTATCCTTATGAACTGTTACCCACCAAAAGTGGGTACCCCTAGGACAACTTTTCTCCTATTCATCTTTTTCCTGTTGGCAACTAGTAGCCCTTGACAGCCACCTTGTAGCCGATGTGATGTGCCCTTTTATCTCCGCCATTTGCATTAGTTGTCTGTTTCCTCGCCCATTTTTCAAGAGAATAGCATAGAAGTTAGCAATCCAACCCAAAAGGTATGCTTTTCATTATGCAATCAGGTGCTTATGCTTATTTTTCATTTGGGCATTTTGGGCATGGATTATTGGGTGACTTGGAAGAAGGAAGGGCTTTGACCATGGTTTTGTTCCCTCACCTTACATGTGTTAAATTTTCGGGCTAGATTGTTCTCTATTGTAGATAATTGTATTTTTAAACTTTTTCAACATTACATTCTCCCTGTAGCATCATATCATCATTAGCAACTATATAGAGAGAACAATAACATCAACAATGCAATGGAACACTAAGGAACAGTAAAAGAAAAGCATACACAATAGAGAAACCTAGATTTTGGTCAGAGACCAGGGCAAAACCCCACAAGGGGGGAAACCCATAATCAATTTGTCTTCTTCTATTAGATATTCATCAAATGTTCAGCTGAGATACAAAGTACAAATATCATGAGACATAAGTCTTTTATCATCAATGACATTAGCCCACCTAGGGCAAATCCCAGATCATGAGATGGCAACTGACAAATCTATCAAGCAGGTGCCTCCATATCACTGACACAAGTAGCATCTATCTCTATCAAGAATATTTGTCATTGTGAACACTACATACATAAGAGCATGAGTACTACCATATATATCAGTCATTAATGTCACGAATATATTGTCATCCATCACAATGCAAACCATTGAAGCCATTCATCAGTCACATACTTTACTGTCATATAGACATTGTTGTCATAAGGATACTACCATCATTGTCATAAGAATACTGGACGTTATCATACATCACCCAACATAGGGACATTATGATAAGTCACTATCATGCATCAAGGTCACTGTCATATAGGTCACTTTATTTCAGACCTATGCACATGAACCTGAGATTTTCGGCCCTAGTTAGGGCTTCGTGAAGAAGCAGTGACACCCCTAATTAGGGCCTCAAGTCTCCACAACAATCTTGTTTTGTACTTGTGATAATTACAACCTTTCATCAGCAACCTCTTAGGCCTTGCAGCTCTCTCAAAAGAGATTTACATGCCATGGTTCTAAATTGATCCAACTTGTGGCTAGTATTCAAAGAATTTGCCTCCAAACTTGCCACAGAAGTCATTCTTAGATTCACTAACCTTAGCACTGCCTCACAAGTGATCTCGGCCTATACTTTGGGTTTGTTCCATGATGAAATAACCTCTGGCCTTCTCCTCTTCTAGGGCTCGACCGTCCTGTAATACATCTCGGCCAGATCTTCTAGAGAAAGGTTGCCAAATCAAGCACAAAAACTTCGTTTCAAATTTGGTCTGCCATTAGTCACAAGAAGGAACCATCAAAATTACCCTTCCCCATTTCGTCTAGGGCTCTCAAACCTTGTGGTTGCCTCAGATCAACCTTTTTGAACAAGTTGCACGCAATGTGAATGAATGAGCTCAAAGGCTCTCTATTTATACAATTCGATGGAGGAGGAACGGGTGCCATGAGAGTTAATGTCACCCTTTAATTAGTAAAGTCGACTTGATGAGAAACCTCATTTTGCTCATAACGTACTTAATAAAAATTCTTCTAAATATATATTTACCAAAAATTTTTGATGATGCTTTGCCCAAATAAAGTTGTCACACCAAAGAGGAGAGCTAAGAACACTTTAATAATACATTTTCTTTTATCCAATTAGGAATTCTTTCTTTGGGGCAAGATGGGCTTCTTTTGGGGTAGATGGGTTCCTATGGGGAAATTCATCCTATAGCTACCCCAGTTTTGAACAAAATGGGGGGTTAATCTTCAATCCTAGTCTTCTTTTGGGGTATATGGGTTCCTATGGGGAAATTCATCCCATAACTACCCCAATTTTCAACAAAATGGGGGGTTAATCTTCAATCCTAGTCCTGTGGAATCTACCCTATTGGCCTATGGCTTTAGGAAGGGAAATACTTGGGAAACCCCGATTTTGGTAGCATGGTCTTGTTTTCTCGTCCATATTTTTTCACTCCCCAGCGCAAATTACGAGCCTCATGAAGAACTCTATGCCACACATGATTTAGAGTTAGTCAATGTAGTGCTAGCTTTAAAGATTTGGAGACACTACCTGGTAGAAAGAAGCTTTATGCTCGAAAGCGACCACCAAAGTTTACAATATTTGTTTACTCAAAGAGACTTGAACGCTAGGCAAAGACGATGGAGTGAATTCCTAGGTGAGTATAACTTTGGAATTTCAGACATTAAAGGAAAAGAGAATGTGGTGGCAAATGCTTTAAGTAGAAGACCACAAATATTTTCCCTCATACCTATCAAGGTAGACTTGAGAAAGCAAGTACTAGAAAATCTCTTGAGAGACAGTTAGCATTTAAAAGTAAGATCTGGGCTTAAAAGTAAAAATCCAAAAGAACCTAAATTTGAGGGATATGAATTAGAAGATGATGGAACTTTGCGATTTCATGGAAGGGTGTACATCCCTGATAGTGAAGATCTCTAAAACACCATCCTTAAGGAAGCCCATAGAGCAATGTATTGTGCACATCCTGGCATAAAGAAAATGTATGTTGATACAAAGAAACTCTTCTTTTGGGCAGGCATGAAATGCGATATTGTCCAATTTGTGGCAAAATGTCTGGAATGTCAACAAGTGAAGGTTGACCATTGTCACCCAACAAATCTCCTACAACCTCATGACATTCCTATGACCAAATGGGAGATAATTCCTCTGGATTTTATCGTCGGGCTACCTCTTACTCCACAAAGGAATAATGCCATTATAGTTGTGGTGGATAAATTAACGAAAAGAGGCCATTTTATTCTCGAAAGAGATACTTACGAAATTGTTGACATAGCTCGGGTATTTATAAATAAAATTGTCAGATTTCATGGAATACCTAAGAAGATCATATCAGATGGAGACTCGCGATTCACTCCAAGATTTTGGACTTGTATGCAATTAACCTTTGGAACTCAACTAAATTTAAGTACGTCCTATCATCCTAAAACTGATAGACAAACAGAAAGGGTGAACCAAGTGCTAGAAGATATGCTGAAGATGTATGTTAGGGACCAGCGAACACACTGGGAAAGTAGTCGAATTTGTATACAATAACAGCTACCACAGTTCAATTAGAATGCCTCCATTTGAAGCATTGTACGACAGACCTTACAGGACACCGTTAAGTTGGGACAAGTTAGAAGATCGGGTGATAGTGGGCCAGAATTAATTCAGGAGAGGGAAGAACAGGTAAAACAAATTAGACAATGGTTAAAGCAAGCACAGGATGGACAAAAGAGTTATGTTGAAGCTCACAGAACAGATAGGAATTATGAAGTAGGGGATCAGGTTTTCGTCTGCATCAGACCAAATAAAAGCATTATCCGATTCGGAAAAGGGATGAAGTTGTCACCCCGATTTATTGGACCATTCAAAGTCCTGGAAAAAGTTGGATCTGTTGCCTATCGTCTTGCACTGCCACCCCACTTGCATAAAGTTCATAATGCATTTCATGTATCTGTATTAAGACATTACATAGCTAACAAATCTCATTACTTTCAATGGAATGAACTGCAGGTATCAGATGAGAGAACCATTTCAGTCAAACCATTACGTATACTAGAAAGTAGGGTTCGACAGCTGAGAAATCGCTTAGTAGACCAAGTTAAGGTCCAGTGGGACAAGTATAGCCCTAGATCAACTACCTGGGAAGATACAGAGGCCATATGTTGAAGACATCCAAACTTGTGTTAATTTGGACAAACTTAAAACCCTATTTTGTATATGGTTGCTTTATTTTAGTTAGATATTTAAGAATATCATTTTGGACTATTGCGTGTAAAAATGAATTTTATTTTGCCGATACATGGATACCCATAAGAAAATGTGTTTGATTAACACTATTGATACATGATATATGTTATTTACTTAACTCTGTGGGTACATGGATACCAATATGAAATATGTTATTTAATTAACATCGTTGGAATATGAATACCAATATGAAGTTCAGTACTTGATTAACCTTGCTATAAAATCTAAATCATGAATTATGTTATGGATGAGAATATCTATAATTTTGTTTCATTCTACATATCAACATGATGGATGAGATAGAAATAAAAGAATGAATACATTTTACGATGAAAGCTAACTTATTGATATATATGATGGATATGACCAAGAACATTATACCTGTATGACTTATACAGAAATTGTTATTTAAATACGAATTGTTTTGAGTATATTGATACATATGTTATAATGTATGGGCAAGTGTTACATTGCAGAGAACAGCATTACCAAACAGACCACATGATGGAAGATTCCAAGAACAATTAAAACTCAATGAGATTCCATGATAGGGTGTTGGCCCTGGTCCAACTACGAGGGGTGGAGGTATTACCCACCTTTTATCCTCCAAAACCTTAAGTCATGGGAGGACTATGCAAATGACGCTCTCCTAGACATGTGATGATCACTGTCGGTTTCCTACTAGGCAATCGGGTCAATATAATCGACGTTGACACCCTTAAGGTTTATGAATGGTTAGATCAGTAAAACTGACACCATGGCATATTCCAATAGAGAACGGATAGGATGCGAGCGGAAGAAATTAGGAAGGATAGGATGATTCTAAAAAAGCCTGGAAGTCGGTAGGCGCAGAGTTTGACTATTAAAATTATAACCAATAAGTATTCAAAACACAAATTTTAAAATGACCTCACGATTATAAATGAAAATTCAATCATAGAACACAATCCTTACATGAGTATACTCAATCCTAAAATAATTAAGGTTATACTATATAAACCCTAACTTCGGGACGAAGATTTTCTAAAGATGGAGTATATTGTAACGACCTTCAACAATCTGTTGAAATAGTTGCCCTTACTACTGTTGCCCCAGAAGTTTTTGCACAAACTTCACTCATTGTAAATACCCCTTCTTTTACCACAACCTCACCAATTGTATCTACCACGATCAAATCTCTTAAACCAGTTATTCATCAACCATCCTCACCATCATCTAGTTCATCTCCATCCAGTTCAAGCCCTTCCTCAACTAGCAATACTTAACCCCCTAATCAAGCCATAATCAAAGCCATGGCAGACCAATATGCACCTCTGGTTTTACCTGCACAACTCCATGCCATGCCCCAAGATTATCAGAGCAAAATCTTCTTGTTTGATGCTACTGGTCAGTACACTGCCTAGCAGCATGTAAACAAGATGACTGACTATTTTGAGTTGCATGAAATAGATCAATCAGATGTCCAAATGAGGTTGTTTGCCCAAACATTAACTGTGGATGTCAAGAAATGGTTCAAAGCTTTGCCTGCCCACCATATTGTAGACTTAGCTAATTTTCATAGATTATTCATTGATAGATGGGAGAGAAAGAAAAACCCTCTACAAATACTTTCTGAATATTACAACATTAGAAGAGCTCCAACTGAGTCAGTCTAGGATTATTGTACCCAGTTTAATGATATCTACAATGCAATCCCAGCTATTATTAAGCCTCCACCTGACCTTGCATTAATTAAATTCCCTGATGGTTTTGACACTAACATGTCATACCAGTTAAGGGAAAGAAATCCTGAAACATTGGAACAAATGCAAAGCAATGTTGTTAGTGTAGAGGCCAACCTATTAGCCAAGAAAGCCAGAATGAGAAATGAAAAGAGAGTTGTAATTAAAGAGGAAACTTTCACTTTTGATGGAAAGATAGATAGTTTAGCAAAGAGTGTAGAGGGAATAATGGATAGATTAGAAAACATGGAAAGTAAAACTCAATGGGAGAATCAACAACCACCCCTAATAAGAAACCCCAATTTTAGGAAGAACCCTAACACGGGAAAGAATGTTATATCAGATCAACAGATTAGGCCCCCCTTCCAAGAGAACTATGCTGATGGTCCATAGGACCAAGAAGGAGAGGATGATACCCAGATAAACTTACTAGAAACCAAAGATGAAGACATTGTTTTTCTTACTCAAGAAGAACAAGAGTTGTATATGTTGCACCAGTTGCAGTTAGAATCTGGTGAATCCTTTGATTTTAAACAGGGATATGAGTCAACTATATACGAGGTACACAAACAATATAGCTTAATAAGTAAAAAGAACAATGAACCTCCCATTAAAAGATCCATCCAGACCCAGACTAAGATAATAAAAGAAGCTCCAGTTACCAAAGTGTTACAAATCCTCCCTAGGGGAACACCAGATACTTCTACCCTTAAAATTGTAGATATAACCTCCACTAAAACTCAAACAGAGACAATCACTGTGTTGACCTCTACCAGTCAACTACCCATGCAGTACACCCCCTTTTTCTTCGCAAAAAAGGGGCAGCACCTGATCAGCGTGTCCGTACCATCCTGCAATCATCAGCAGCTTGATCAATCGTTCTGTAAACCCAGTCTGCATGTATCAATTGTAAATAATCCTAGCAGATATGAGTCGTGTCGGTAAATTGCCTAGGTGGACCTAACTTTCCTATGATAATCTATGTCCCGGAAGGTTTTTCGTCTCACCGATCCACGGATCGGCAGAGTTTTCCTTCAAACCTAACCCCAAAGCCGGGATAAATTTTGTCATTGGAATTTTAGAAAATCCTAGTGTATTGATCTGCTAGATTATAGTTGTGTCGCAGAACTGGGTG
>APFE031391513.1:60215-86411 GCA_000404065.3 Pinus taeda
TTTAAAGTTTAGGGTTTTGAGATTTTTATTTTGATTAGTTTAGATTTAAAAATAAATTTTGTTTTATTTTAAAATAATTAAAAAATCATAAAAAATATATAAATGAAAATCAGATAAAAAAATTTTCCTTTAAGGTTTAGGATTAAATTTTAACTTTTGTTTTAATTTTGTCAGAAAATATAAAAATTTCGTGGAAAATTATCTTTTGTCAGATTCAGTTGTTTTCATGCTATCTCTTTCACGCTGAATTTCAAGTCGAGATACGAATATGATATCTAGTTAATGGTTAGCATTCATTCTAAAATTCTTCAGTTGCTGGATATCGTTTTGGTTATTCTAAGAGTATTGTTCTCGTTTCATGTTTCAATCAATTTAAGGCACTGGTCTGTTAACTAATCAAATCATTTTTAGTGCTTATCCTAAATCGTGTCTCGTGTCTCCCAACCAACTGGTCGACAGTTGGTCTTCATCATCTCACAGGGTCTACCCCCCTTAGCCGCGGGAGACAGGCTTAAACGGAGGGATCGGGGATCAAAGTGACAGCCCCCCGATCTGAGTGTTGTCGTGTCAATTTGTGCGACAACACACTGAAATCAACCAAAATAAGAGAAATCAAGGAAAAATAGTAGAAACACAAACTGAAATGCCTAGTACTGAGAAACAGGATAAGAATACACAAATTGCACATGTTAAGGAAGATCTAAATCAAACAAAAAAAGCTCAGATCCCTTTCAACATCAAAACTGAAATAGCAAAATTAAAGATATCAGTTCCCTTGACCGAACTAGTAAAGAACGAATCCAATAGGTCACAGATAATTGAAGCTTTAAACATAGGAGCGGGAGAGGATGATGTTAACTTGAATGATGATCAGCCTGAATTATTGTTTGGCCCTGAGGCCAATGGTATTCATCAGCAAGTGGGAGTTCCTCCTTTCTACATTAGCCTGAACATTCATGACAAAATATTGCATAACGCTATGTTAGACTCAGGGGCATCCCATAATTTGATGCCAAAGGCAATCATGGAGAGACTGACCCTAGACATTACCAGACCATATAAGGATTTGTTTTCTTTTGACTCTGTCCAGGTTAAATGCCTTGGTTTGATCAAGAACTTATGTGTAACTCTTGTCCAGTGCCCTGCAAAGAGTATTCTAATGGACATAGTAGTTGCAAACATCCCACCCAAAATATGGAATGCTGCTATCTCGCTCATGGGGAACAAAACTGCAGGGATCCTTGCAGTTAGATATGTCTTATGCCACCATATCTGTTTTTGGCCAACCAAGAAAACTATATAGAGAGACCTTGATGAAATAGATGGTGAGTAGTGATGAAAAACCACAAAACTTTCCCATCTACTCCATGCATTCAGATATGGACTCTTTTATCTTGTATAACGCAGAACATGACAATAAGCAAATCACAGCTCAAGAACTAAAAAACAGAACAGCTGACAGTGAGAACATTTTTCATGAGTCCCTATGGCATCTAGACTTTGATGAATCTGTCAATAGGTTAGGGGTTGGTGCAAGATTGTGGATCCATTATATGGAGAATAATCATGTTGAGGAACAAGCTTTCAGATTGAACTTCAAGTGTACCAATAACATGGTTGAATATGAAGCCCTAATTCTAAGGTTACAATTGGTTAGGAAACTTGGAGCCAAAAGAGTTTCCATCATGGGAGACTCAGAGATAATTATTAAACAGATTAATGGTGAATACTCTGTAAACAATCCCAGACTTGGTCAATATGGGGAAACTGTCCTAGACTTGATCAAAGACTCCTGGAAACAAACTTTGTTGCCATTCTTAGAAAACAGAGCATGCAGGCCCATAGTCTGGCCACTTTTTCTAGTACCTGTAAATTGCCATTTCAACCCAACCATCAATACACTACGGAAGTCAGACATAGGCCTGTCATACCAGACAACCTGAAGTATTGGCAGATTTTCTCCCAGGATTCTCAGATTTACGATTTCATGAACAATGAAGGTGAGTTTCAGAATTATAAGATAGATACAGACTATACAGTAGACACTAATATAGGAAGTAACATAGATGTAAATATTTTAGATATAGCTAAACCAACTAAATTTACTACAGTAGAAATAGATAGTTTAGAGAATGTAGAGATTGAAGAAATAATGAAAGATGATTCAAAAATTCTTAATCTAAAAAATAATTTTTTGCCTAAGGGATTAGTCCCTTTAGAAGATTTGTTTGACTCTAATGATGTAGCTAGGAAACCCAAAATGGAACCTTTGAGAGCTGACTTAGAAGAGTGTAACATAAGAACTGGGGATAAACCAAAACTCATTAAAATATCAAAAGCCTTACCTCCAGAGGAAAAGGTTAAATACATCAATCTGTTTAAAGAGTTCTAGGATGTATTTCCATGGAGTTATGAAGACTTAAAATCTTATGACACTAGCATAATCCAACACAAAATACCTGTAAAAGAAGATCATAAACCCTTTAAACAGAAACTTAGGAGAATAAACCCAATCCTTATGCCATCTATTGAGAAAGAAGTTAAAAGAATGTTTGATGCCCAAATTATAGCCCCCATTAGATACTCAGATTGGATTTCAAACTTAGTCACTACTAGGAAAAAGACAGGTGAAATTAAACTTTGTGAAGATTTCAGAAATTTAAACAAGGTCTCACTAAAAGATAACTATGCTCTACCAAAAATGGACCATATCCTGCAGAGGGTAGTAGGCTCATCAAGGATTTCACTGTTAGATGGATTCTATGGGTATAACCAAATCTTACTTCAACCAGAGGACCAAAGCCAAAACTGCATTTACTACTCCTTGGGGTACCTTCATGTATCTGAAAATGCCTTTAGGATTAATGAATGCAGGTGCCACATTTCAAAGAGTTATGGATATAGCTTTTGCCAAGCAGATCCACAACTTCCTAGTAGTAGATGACATCACAGTCTTCTCTAAATTTGACAATGAACACCTAGACCACCTGAGAAGAGTATTTATCAAATGTAGAAAATTTGGGATTTCTTTAATCCCAAAAAGGCACTCTTTGGTCTGGAAGAGGGAAAACTGTTGGGACATATCATATCTAAAGATGGGATTAGAATAGATCCTACTAGAATAGAGACCATTTTGACCATTACCCATCCTAGAAACATTAGAGAGTTACAGTCATTTCTAGGCAAGATAAACTTCCTTAGAAGATTCATTTCAAATCTAGCAGAACTGATTAGAGAATTAAATAACATGCTAAAAAAGGACTCGGCACTTAAATGGACAGTGGAGGCCAAACAATCCTTTGAAGCCATCAAGGAAGCCTTAACCAAGACTCCGGTCCTTATAAGTCCTTATTTTAACAAGGATTTTATAGTTTTTCTTTTGCTTCAGAACACACCATTGCAGCAGTCTTGCAGCAAAAGAACAACCAAAGATATGAACAACCAATAGCATTTTTCAGTAAATCCTTAAGAGATGCCACACTTAAATACAATATCATGGAAAAACAGGTATTAGCTTTAGTAAAGGCTATCAAAGACTTCAGAGTGTACATTTTGTACTCTCACAATATTGATTATGTTCCAAACTCTATAGTTAAGGACATTTTGACTCAAAATGGGCCTGAAGGAAAAAGAGGCAAAAGGATTGCCACAATATTGGAATATGACATAGATTTAAAACCAGCGAAGCTTATTAAAGGCCAATGTTTAGCCAAACTCATGCTTGAATCGAACTGTGAGGCCCTAGATATTAATTTCATTAGTGCCCTTGATGATCAGGAAGAGATGGCAACTCCACCGATCAATGAACCTTTTGTTGATTCACCCTGGTATGCAGATATTATATTTGTATTACAAAATTTACAAGCTCCTCCTAGTTTAACAAGAACTAAAGCTATATTTTTAAAGATGAAGTCATTAAAGTATTGTATCATAGATAATGCATTGTTTTGGAAAGACAATAGTGGTATTCTTTTGAATTGTTTACTGAAAAATGAAGCTGATAAAATCATGCAAGGGTTTCATGCAGGGGATTGTGGAAGACACTTGTACTGGAAAACTACTGCTAACAAAATTCTAAGGGTTGATTTCTACTGGCCCGCTTTGTTTACAAATGTTAAGAAACATGTGACCTCCTGTCATAAATGCCAAATATTTGAGGGAAAGAGAAAACTTTTACCCTTGCCTCTTAAATCAATTTCCACTGAAATGCCATTTCAACAATGGGGGTTAGACTTCATTGGAGAAATACACCCAGCCTCCTCAGCTCAGCACAAATGCATTTTAACAGCTACTGACTATTTCACCAAACGAATAGAAGCCATCCCTTCTAGGCAAGCCACAGACACTGTCATAATCTCATTTCTAGAAAATATTATCCTGTCAAGATTTGGATGCCCCCAGAAGCTCATTACTGATAATGCATTTGCTTTTAAATCCAAGAGAATGACAGACTTCTGTAACAAATACCACATCACCCTTGGCCACTCCACTGCCTATTACCCTCAAGGTAATGGACTTGCAGAATCATCTAATAAAAGCCTGGTCAATATCATTACGAAATTGTTGGAAGATAACAAAAAGACATGGAACAAGAAGTTAGTCAATGCCTTATGGGCAGATAGACTGACTACTAAGAAATCCATTGCAACATCACCATATCAGCTAGTATATGGGATGGATGTTGTTTTGTTAAAATTGGCAACTAGGGCCAAACTCCCTGTGGGTCATCTTATTAATGGCAGCTGATATTTTTCTTGGATCCCTCTCATCGAGAGGTGTAGGATTGATCTAAAGATCATTCGATTCTGATAAGTATTCGTGGAGATATGAATTTATTTGTGTTATTAGTCAATTCGTCAAGGTCGGCCAACAACCAAATAACCCACACATGTGCTCAATGTTTTAGTATAAAAGGAGATGACTTGAGAGTCATTTCACACAACTTCACTCTTGATTTCTCTCCACTTGTTTTGGGTTTTAGTGTGAGAGAAATCTAAGAGGAAGTAGCCCTAAGACGCAGGAGGAAAGGAGGGTTACAATCTGCCCTATCCGCAGTCCTAGCACAGCCCTATCCGCAGTCCTAGCACAACCCTAGCTGCAGTCGAGAAGAAGATATACGCTGTCCTAACCTAGAGGACGCAGTCATGAAGAGATGCCCTAATCCTCCACGCTATCTCAAGGGTAACCTAGCCGCAGTCGAGAAGAGGATATACGTTGTCCTAAATATAAGTATGATGCCCTAACCACAGTCTAGACTAGGAGGTGAAACTGTTGTCCAAGCCATGCACTTATCTGCAATCAAAGAAGGGATAACGCTGCCCTAAACGAAGTCTTACAAGAAGGGTTATAACCGCAGCTTTTGGAGGAACCATAGCTGGAGTAAAACATGCCCTAGCCACAGAGAATAAAAGGTATAATGCAGCCCTTAGACACAGCTAACCGCAAGGCAGTTTAAGGACCATTCTAGGGCTCATCGAAGGATATCCAAACTATGGTTAGAAGGTTGAAGTGTTAAGGGCTAACCAAAAGCCAATTGTTGTTGTGCTAGGCCTTAGGCCATAGCACCACAGCTAGGCTTGCGTTGAGCTGTTAAGAGCTGTCATATGCCCTATGGCAGCAACCTAGCAAGGAATGGGTTCACCTTCAGCAAGCCACAGTCTTTCAAGGTTTGTTTGGGGTAGATTGGAGAACATTAAGGTTACTGCAATATGCACTAACAAACAGGGTTGGAGCAGCATGCAAAAGTGTGAAGATTGTTGATGATAAAGGCTGCCCAGAATACATGGAATACTATGACAGCAGTATGGCAAACATGGAATAGCAATGACAGTGGGACAGCAGCAATGATATAGTGCAATGATGGCACAACGGGACAGCAACAACAGCATAGTAACCCATGAAGTTTGAATGCATACTAATGTGATAGTACAACAAGATGCATGGGCAGCATAATAGCACTTATGACATGTGGCAGCAAAGCACATTGGGACAGCTGTAGCAATGCTAAACAGTGGGACAGCAGCATGGTAAGTGGTACAGCAGGACATGGTACTTGTTGGAGCTTGGTACTTGGGACAGCAGCATGGTAAGTGGTACAGCAGGACATGGTACTTGTTGGAGCTTGGTACTTGGGACAGCAAGCTATGACATGGCACAACAATGTCGAACGATGGGACAGCAAGGACATGGTGCTTGCATAGGACAGCAAGCAATCATGGTGCAGCAGTATGATGCATGCAACATGGTAATGAGGTCTAGCATAGTGATAATGGGTGCAGCACGATGCAGCACAGTGAGATGCAGCATGATGACAAGGTGCAGCACTATGATGGGTGATACCTCGGAGAATCAGTTGAAGCAGCATGTCTTCAACTGAGTTCAGCTACCTCATGTATCATCTACTTAAAGATGATCTATGCTTTTATTTAAGATAAGTCCAAGTGTTGACTTCTGTTGTAAATGTACTATCTCTCTCTCTCTCTTTCTCTCTGCTGAACTATTGAAGAATATATCAGAAGAATTGATAAAGGGTTTCCCCACATTGGGGTTTGTCCCTGGCTAGCGCCACATCGTGTGTCCTTTTGTCTTGGCTTGTCTTCTACGATTTATGTTTATGTTCTATCTACAGTTTACTTTAATACTGATGTGATTGCTAATCTGGAAAAGATATTGACCTAACTGTGAAAATTGAAATAAATTGCTCTAAGCATAGAACATACCTAAACTTAACATGGTCTCAGAGCTGAGGTGAAGACAATGCCCAAGCAAGAGTGAAAGAGCAATCACCGAAGACAGTTAAGGAAAGGACAAAAGGATCAATGGGTTCCTTATCCCTCTTCAATTTCATCGAGGGTGAAATCAAAGCAGAGAATATTATCAGTATGGTGCAGCAGAATATGGCCTACCTAAAGATCACTTCATTGAGAAGACCGGATCTCAGGGTGGAGGGAAAGGCAAATGCCTTGTTTGTAATAAGTTCAACCATTATACAAAGGGGTATCCAAATGGTAGGGACACATCACTTGATGATGATAACAATCATTCCAGGAACATCTTCAATGATCGAAGGAATGACAGGCAATGCAGGTCATCAAGGAAATAGCCAACTCTTCAAAGAAAGCAAGGAACCCCAGGTATGAAGAATCAAATGTTGTTTCTAATGAGATAAAAGAAGTGTTATTTTATATTGGCCCTCTCCTTCAGATTCTATGGGAATCTGGCTTATTGATTGTAGTGCTTCAAGGCACTTCATCGGATAGAGGGGTGACCTCTCAAATTTAGTAGAGATGGAAACAATCTTGGGATTATACTTGGAGTCGATGCCACATATCCTGGAAAGGGTGTAGGGAATGTTACCCTTCAATTGAATGAGGGTAACTCGATTCATTTACAAAATCTTTTTTATGTACCTGATCATAAGAAGAACCCGGTGTCCATTTCAGCAATGGAAGTCAAAGGTTTCAGGGTGGCATTCATCGATGGAAAGGTACGTGTTTGAAAATAGAATTTTCAAAGATGCTTTTTCTCATGGGTTCAGGGTTGGCAATTTGTATCAAGTTGCAGGATGGTCCATTGGGGATCATGTCAATTGTCATACCTCATCTATAACACTGGAGGTCTAATTATGGGGCCCTACCCGATGTGAGTCAAATGGTGACAGGGATGCCTGAATTCAAGAAGAGCATGAAGGTACATGTCCAAGATGTACCAAAGGAAAATCTTACAAGGGGACCATTCCCCTCATGTAGCAGGTCCACGAGTTTGGAACAACCCAGGGAGTTTGAGATTCATGATCGGGAATCTCATGCATATAGGTGGAAGAAAGCCCTCTATGGCTTGAAGCTAATGACCCTAGGTTTTATATGAGAGGATTGATAGTTGTCAGATGAAGCTGAGATTCACTAAGAGTGACGCAAATCCAAACCATTGTTTAAAGGTTGTGGATGATAGACATCTCATACCGACACCTTCTGAGGACGACCTATTTCTAACAGGTGCAGACCCCTCATTTGCAAAAGTAAGGAGTTGGATTCCGGATGTGGAAAGGTAAAACTGCAAGCCCGCGACGACCTCGTGGATCTTAACTTTCAAAAGTTATATGGTAGTGATGTCAGACCAGACTTGGGAAATGCCTTTGAGTTTCATAAACTATTTACATTGATGTTCTTGGTGAACTTCCGTCTGGATATATGTTTTGCAGTTAGCATGGTGAGCTCATATTTGATTGAGCCTCACTGGATTGGTGCCAAGAATCTTCTGAGATGTCTTCGGGGCACAATCTCTCATGGATTGAGATACACTGCTAGAAATATGAAGCTGCCTAGTTGTGGAAGCTCTTCATTGAGCTGTTTGTACACATGATGAATACCATTGTGATTCTCTGTCACAACCAGGGGGGATTCGATTGTTGCGGAATCCTGTATTCGATGATTGCTCCAACAGATAGAGATCAGATACAACCTTATCTGGGATATGATAAGTCAATGAGCAAGGAGGCTCCATCGCATTAAGATTGATGTACAGGTCGCAGACACTTTGGCAAAGCCCCGGGGAAAGGTCAAATCTCTTATTTTCCTAAACGACTTGGAGTCGTTGAGAGACCTTCGAATAAGGGTCCTGCATGTTGCATGCATTGAGCTCTGGGAGCTCTGGGGGCTTAGGGTACTTACTGGAGTGACATATGACCACAAGGCGACTCACTCTCCCCTGGTGGTGCGCTATGTACAAGGTCACGGGTTCAACCTTTCCCTGTGATACCTCGTGGCAACTATGGAACAGGGTGATTAGTTCTCGTGTGGGCCAGGATGATTAGTTCTCTTGTGGCAACTATGGAACAAGATGATTAGTTCTCATATGGGCCGGGATGATTAGTTCTCCCGTGGCAACTGTGGAACAGGATGATTAGTTCTCCTGTGGGTCGGGATGATAAGTTCTCCCGTGGCGACTGTGGGACAGGATGATTCGTTCTCCTGTGGACAGGATGATTAGTTCTCCTGTCGATGCATCCTACCCATGCAATCTGGGACTCATGGGAAGTACCTCTCATCTGATCAATGAGCAGGGAAATGGGATTAGGGACCATAGTAGTACTATCGATGGACGCATCGTTGTATCTACCATACTCCCTATGCTAGGATGACCTCCATTGATCTGGGATCAATGTAACTAATCTGGGATCAATATGAGTTATTTGAGACACTCTCTTGTGATATTGATCTGGGATCAATAAAACTGACTTCGGGTCAGTGGAGAATGGTATGAGACATTCTCAATTCTTCTTCTTCACGGTTCAGCAGAGCAGAGCAAAACTGAGCAGAGCTCAGCAGAGCAAAGTTCAACAAAGCATAGTAGAGCAGTGCAGGGCACTGATGACAGAGATAATACAGTCGAACATATTGATCAACGGATGGAGTTCTCCCTAGTTGAAAGGGAGTGCTAAAATTGGCAACTAGGGCCAAACTCCATGTGGATCATCTTATTAATGGCAATGATATTTTTCTTGGATCCCCCTTATCGAGAGGTGTAGGATTGATCTAAAGATCATCCAATTCCGATAAGCATTCATGGAGATATGAATTTATTTGTGTTATGGGACAATTCGTCAAGGTCGGCCAGCAACCAAATAACCCACACATGTGCTCAACATTTTAGTATAAAAAAAGATGACTTGAGAGTCATTTCACACACACTTCACTCTTGATTTCTCTCCACTTGTTTTGGGTTTTAGTGTGAAAGAAATCTAGGAGGAAGTAGCCCTAAGACACAGGAGGAAAGGAGGGTTACAATTTGCCCTAGTCGCAGTCTTAGCACAACCCTAGCCGCAGTCAAGAAGAAGATATACGTTGTCCTAACCTAGAGGACGCAGTCATGAAGAGATGCCCTAATCCTCCACGTTGTCTCAAGGGTAACCTAGCCGTAGTCAAGAACAGGATATACATTGTCCTAAATATAAGTATGATGCCCTAACCGCAGTCTAGACTAGGAGGTGAAACTGTTGTCCAAGCCATGCACTTATCCGCAATCAAAGAAGGGCTAATGCTGCCCTAAACGAAGTCTTACAAGATGGGTTATAACCGCAGCTTTTGGAGGAACCATAGCTGGAGTAAAACTTGCCCTAGCCGCAGAGAATAGAAGGTATAATGCAGCCCTTAGACACAGCTAACAGCGAGGCAGTCTAAGGACCGTTCTAGGGCTCATTGAAGGATATCCGAACTATGGTTAGAAGGTTGAAGTGTTAAGGGCTAAACGTTGTTGTGTTGAGCATAACCAAAAGCCAATTGTTGTTGTGCTAGGCCTCAGGCCATAGAACCACAGCTGGGCTTGCATTGAGCTGTTAAGAGTTGTCATATACCCTATGGCAGTGACTTAGCAAGGAAGGAGTTCACTTTCAGCAAGCCAGAGTCTTTCAAGGTTTGTTTGGGACAGATTAGAGAACATTAAGTTTACTGCAATATGCACTAACAAAAAAGGTTGGAGCAGCATGCCAAAGTGTGAAGACTGTTGATGATAAATGCTGCCTAGAATACATGGAATAGTATGACAGCAGTATGGCAAGCATGGAATAACAATGACAGTGGGGCAGCAGCAATGGCATAGTGCAATGATGGCACAACAGGACAGCAGCAACAACAAAGTGACCCATGAAGTTTGAATGCATACTATTGTGATAGTACAACAAGATGCATGGGCAGCATAATAGAACCTATGACATGTGGCAGTAAAAGCACATTGGGACAGTTGTAGCAATGCTAAACAGTGGGACAGCAGCATGGTGCTGCAAGGGACAGCAGCATTGTAAGTGGTACAGCAAGACATGGTGCTTGTTGGAGGTTGGTACTTAGGACAGCAAGCTATGACATGGAACAGCAATGTTAAATGATGGGACAGCAAGGACATGGTACTTAAATAGGACAGCAAGCAATCATGGTGCAGCAGTATGATGCATGCAGCATGGTAATGAGGTCCAGCATAGTGATAATGGGTGCAGCATGATGCAGCACAGTGAGGTGCAGCATAATGACAAGGTGTAGCACTATAATGGGTGATGGAGTCACCTCGGAGAATCAGTTGAAGCAACATGTCTTCAACTAAGTTCAGCTACCTCATGTATCATCTACTTAGAGATGATCTATGCTCTTATTTAAGATAGTCAAAGTGTTGACTTCTGTTGCAAATGTACTCTCTCTCTCTCTCTGCTGAACTATTGAAGAACATATAAGAAGAATTGATAAAGGGTTTCCCCACATTGGGGTTTGTCCCTGGCTAGCGCCACATCTTGTGTCCTCTTGTCTTGGCTTGTCTTCTGCAATTTATGTTTATGTTCTATCTGCAGTTTACTTTAATACTCATGTGATTGCTAATCTGGAAAAGATATTGAGCTAACTGTGAAAATTGAAATAAATTGTTCTACGCATAGAACATACCTAAACTTAACATGTTTTTCCATCATCTTTAGGAGTACCAGTGATGAAGATCATCCAGAAATTACAGGTGGAACCAAATGATATTCAGAGAAGAATAAATCAGACCATACACCTACAGCAGACCAAAGAAGAAGTATATGTAAAATCACAGGTAATCCAGAACAAAATCAAAAAAGTTTTTGATAAAAAGACTAACGCTGATGATTTTTACATAGGAGATAAAGTCTTTAAGTGGGATTCAAGGAAAGAAGACAAAGGCAAGCATGGAAAATTTGATTTTTTGTGGCAAGGGCCTTATGTCATTTATGGTTGCAAGGGCAACAACGCCTTTTTCTTGAGAAACATAGATGGATCAGATCTACCAGGAGGACCTGTTAATGTTAAAATGCTGAAGCATTATTTTTCCACTGACTAATAATAGTTCACTTTACTTTGCATCATTGTACATAACATTGCAAAGTGTAGATTGGATTGGATGGTAATCCTTTGAAGTTGAAGCCTGGAGTGAAGGTCCTAAGCTTGGAGGATTCACTATCATAACTATCAATAAAGCAGAATCACAGAAAGATAGTTCACAAGGTAACTACAGTCACAATTCAAAGGCTACTGATCTTTAAAGTTCTTGACATTTCACCAGGAAATGCCATCCCCATGTGGAGCCACTGTTAGGGTCCTATAATAGTAGGATTCATAATTTTGAATTGGCTGTGATTAAGTCTTGTAATATTGTACATACCTTTGCTTTTCTGCAAATGTTTTCCATATTAAAAAAATAAAAAATGTAAAGAGGGTATATTCTAAAAAAAATATCAAAGAACAAAAAGAATAATAAAAGATCAAAAAATTGAAAAAATATAAACCCCAAACAAAAACAGATCATGAAAGTGTGCAAGTCCAAGTGCCACTACTCTTTACTTTACTGTCTAAAACAATGGTTGTGTGCAGCTTGTCATACCTGCCACAACCCATGAGAGTCACACTGTTTAATCTTGACTATTTCATGCTTTAAATTTCCTGTTTATAGTTAGAGAATAAAGATCTGGCCAAACTGTTTAATCTTGGCAGATCAGTAGATAGGTAGAGAAATAAAAGGAGCTCATCTGTTTAATCTAAGCCCTTGGAAGATATAAAGTTAGAAGTAGATAGTTTACTTTTCAAAAGAAAAAAGAAAGAAAGGGTCTGTTAGCTTAAATGCACCCAACAAAGTGAAGAAAAAATGTTACGGTAAGTAAAAGGGCAAGTAGAAGAAAGGTTGCAGAAAGTACAAAGTTGATTGAAGCATAAGAACATCTATCATGTTTAATCATGTGTTTCAATGTGCAGGAGCAGTTATGAAAGTAAAAGGATGCATATAAGCTGATTTAGTTATCTTCCCCTTCATTTCATTTCACCCCCCACTAAATACTTACTAACTTCCCCTTTTACCCCTTCATTTCTTATGAAGACACCTTTTCTCTTCATTTCTACCCTTGCCCCTTGATTTCGCACATTCCCTAACAAATTACCCTCCACATTCATTCCCCTACCCAAAAACCCTTTTTTCCCTAGTGTGAAACACCTTTCCCCTTTAAAAAAAAATCATTTTCCCTTTGTTAATTTCCCTAAAAACCCAACAACAAAAAAAACCCATAAAACCCTTTATCTTGTTATGAAACCAGCTCACAAAAAGATAGAAAAGATAGATCAACGCCTTAGAAATAAGCCTCTTCAAGGGGGCAACCTCCTTTACATTACACAAATGAACAATTCTTGGATAATACAAATGACAAAACCTCATTTCTATATATAGGAGTCTAAGGGGTCATAATATAATCAGAGCCGACATAACAATAATAATGTAAGGGCACAATAATAACAATAGTGGGCTTCTATTGGGGCACAATAATAACAATATGAAGACTACATGGGCACAACAATATAATAAGGGGGTTGTAGTAATAACAATAAGGGGTTAAATTAGTAGTATAGGGACCTAACATATCCTAAGTTTTATCCCCCCTCGCATTACTTTATTAACTCCGCTACAATATAATTTTCCCTACAAAACATTGGCCCCACTTCATAAACCCGCATTACATTTTAACCCCGCAATTATTCGTTAATTAATTATACTTAAGTGAAATTATCTCCCCGAGCCCCGTTAAATGTCTCCCCCATCTCCTGTCGTGCAACTCCGCCACGCGATGGTCGTTGGATCTTGCACCCTCAGATCCTACGACCCTCGGACATATTGCGTCCACCCATCTCCCGACCTTTACCAGCCTGAGAGCACGCGATATGGGCGGTATTGCTCGAGCCCCCTTGGGTTACGTGGCGGCACTGCTTTAAGTCGTGTGCTCTTATGAAAATACCACCCATCGCTCAAAAGCGGTGCAATGGCTCCCTAAACCGCCTCCCTGCCGAAAGGAAAAACCATCACTATTCACTAAACGAGTTTCCGCGCCAATTTTTAACCGTTGTCAGTTAAAAGGCTGCAGACCCCCATTTTCACCCTTTTCACTCATTTGCTCTACGAAAAGCTTCCTAAACATTCCTGCGCAAACCCGAGCTTTTGCAACCAGTTCTGACCACCAATTGCCTCCCGAACACACTCTAGAAGCCCAGTTCAGCTCTCCAGTGCGCGACTGAAGCCACAGAACCCTCTGCAGCGACCATTCAAAACCATTTTGCATCTTGAACCACAAATTCCAGGTATTTCAACAGAGAACCAGAACGGCCCTCTCAGTTTCAAATGTATAGTGAATTCAAGAAATAATTAATTGAATTTAATTGATTTCCCTTTGAATTGGGAGTATTTCCCCCTAAAATACGAAAACCCCTATCCTGCAAACTGCCAATACCCTATCTCGAAACCAGACACATTCAGACTTCACTTCTAGAGTTGTATAAGCCCAATTTCCACATTTTATCACAAAGATGGCTACCCAGACCTCCCTGAATGTCAGACCAGTCTCAACCCCTCACCTAGACATTGACCATTTGGCCCTAGCAGACAGGGATTTCAAAATTAAAGACACTGCTACTCCAGGCCACCTTTTGCAAATCCACTGTTGGAGTAAGGATAGGTTCCTAAACCATATAGATGGCATTCACCTTTGGGAGTCCAATTTACCCAAATACACATTCCTAGAGGTTCACCCATTCCCTAATATTGCACACTTGTGTCATGCCTGCTATATCCCAAGCCAAAGGGCTATAGTTTCCCCGAACCAGGAATTGTTATTCACCATTACACCAGAGTCTATCAACCAGATGCTGCAAATCCAACCTAGTCCTAATCTGACCCCTTTGTCCATTGGAAACCTATTGGACCTGTACATCACACTAGACCCAGTCAGAACTAAGCAAATTTTCTAGAATTTCATCATTGAAGAGTGCCATACTCCTTAAGATACTCCACCCTATGCTGCCACCTTCTTTTCAGAGACTGGCAGGCGCATAATAACCATGCTTTCATCCATCCTTGGATATACCACAGATGAGCATGTGGATGAGGTCATCTTGGCCTTCTTGTCCATTTTCACTCTAGGCAAGCCTCCTGCTATCATGTTTGATTATGCTCAGTTCATTGCAGACAAAATGATGAACAATTCACTAGACTACCCACTGAAAGAGTTTTCAAATACTCTTCAGTGTTGTTTCATATCTTCTTGTATTACCAGACAGATAAGTTCTCTTTGAGCATCGAGAAGTTGGATACCAAGGGAAAGGAGAGATCAGTCTACTGGACACCCTAAGTCCACAATTTTTCCACAGCATTCACCTATAAAGACTTCATAGACTCCTTTGTATACACTGTCATGAACATGCTGACTTCTAAGACTCAGCCCAAAATCAGCGCAGAAATCAAGAGAGTACTGCAATTGGCCAAAAACAGCAAGGTCAGATTGGTACTTGTACCAAAACCACACTGAGATCAAAATTTATGGCTATGAGCTAGCCCCCTATAAGTTGCCCAACTACCTCCGTATGAGGATATTTGCTCTTGAATACTTCAAACAAATCATTAGCTCTGATGAGGTCCACTTCCTAGCTTATAGGAAGAAAACCCAATTCAAAGTAAAAAACCAAATGGGCCCATTCATTTGCAACAACAAAGAGGCTAGACCAAAGGCCGACAGGTTACTTCAACAAATGAAATTCAGAAACAGTTTCATCTGGCACTATGACCCTCAGGGGGTCATAAACAAACTTAGACTCAGAGTCAAGTTGGGAGCATAAATCCACCACCCAAGACCTAACATTGAACAGTTTGCTAACCAGGATGAGTGGGTGGAGAACACCTTGATTGATATGGACAGCACTGTTGTGAATGTGGAGAACACACTAATTGATCTAGAAAAGCAATTTGACCAAAGCTCTTTCCTACAGGCTCCGGATTTACAAGGGCCAATGAACATTCCTCCTGTCATACAGACTCCAGTAAATGAGGAGAAGAATCCTAAGAGGAATAGGGATGAGGCATCCGGCTCTGCCATGGAGACTTCAGATGAACACGTTAAGCTAAATAAAAGGCCCAAGTTGAATCCTGTGTCTAAACAAGAGGAAAACATTGCATCAGAGGAAATAATTGACGCTAATGCGATGGGGTAGAGAAGTAAAGAAATAGATGAAACGGCTGCACCAGGTGAAACAGAGCAGCGATCAACCTCCAATACGCAAATGATAGAGAGACAGAAGAGTATGGAGATTTCTTCCTTTGTCAAACCAGCTAACAAGGAAAAGGATATTAAAGACGGATTTAAAGAGATAAAGATGAGGAATGAAAAATTGAAAGCAAAGACATATGCCAAATACCTCAAGCTCACACACCAAACTAGACCAAACTGATGTCAGCCTTTGACATCAAAGCAGGAAAAATGCAGGTGTCATTTTTGCAACCCACTGTACAGCAACCAAAGACCTCAGCAGACTACAAGAAAACTAATTTTGAGGTGTTCGCCAGGGATGTTCATCCCATTGATCAGATAGAATTCCACAAGCAGGCTGGAAAAATGATTTATTCCACCCTCACAGCAAAGGCCATGGCTGCCCACAAGCTACAAGATTCATTGGACAATGTGACATCCCAATACAAATTGGAGAAGGCCTCTTCACAAGCTAAAGACACCAGAATAAAGTCTTTGGAGGACTTGGTTATTGAACTGGGCCATGACCCAAGTGATGTTAAGGCCACAGAGAAACTAATCAAAAAGAAGAATGAGGACATAGCAGCCCTCAAGAAACAGCACAAGTTGCCTCATTTACAGCACCCACAAACAAAGGAAGTCCTGGAAAGCCAGACCAATCATGAGGAAATGATGGACTTAGTGTTGCAGCGGAATGACCAGTTAAAGGAGATGGAGAAAGAATTAGATAGCTTGATTTAGCTCAAACAAGCTAGTATTGATAATGCTCCTGCAATTGTCATTCCAACAATGACCACAGTTGTACCTTCTACTTTGGCAGCATCATTAGCTCCCACTGCTCCAATGGCCACTGCACTACCGACATCTGCACCGACTACATCAGCAACAGGATCAACAGCAATAGCCTCCACAAGTGATGAAGCAAACAGGATGGTTAAAGCAATGGAAGAAATGTCCATTCAGACCACTGAGATGAACAGACTGAAGGAGAAAGTCACCAGCATGGAGACATATTGCAGACTTGCCCAGATCATGCGTAAAGAAGAATAGCAAAAGGCTACAAGGATGAATGTAAGAATAAAAAGGCTGGAGAAAGAACTGACACTGAATGAACCTATAGGTAAGGTTAAGGAGCAACTATGGGCCAATATCATTGACTCTGTCAATGATATTTGGCCATCCATCCAGGCTATTTTTGAACAAATTGATTTAATAAAGCAGGCCACAGAGGCCATTCAGAGAGTCAAGGAAGAACTTGGAGACATGCCAGAGGAAGCAGCAAGAATCATCCACTTCCTCAACTCTAATAATAAGTAGGAGTTGCAAAAACTTAAGATACCTAATAGGACAGGTACAATTTTGGAAGTCAGAAAAGTCCTCACTAAGAGGAATTTGATGTTGAATTTAGAAGATAAGTGTCAAAACATGCAACTAGTCTTTGACAGGTTCATGGCTAAGTTTGAACTTTTGAAGGAAAAGGGATTACCTAATCCCTTAGTAATAAATGATAAGTTAATGACACATGAGGATTACAATAAGAAGATCAGGGTAGTGGCCAGAGAACAGGTAATCAATTCATCCATGAAGGGCTTACCAATAGGCAAAGTGTTGTATCAAACTTTTGAAAACTTGTTTCCAGCGTGAGGTAAAACACTTGTTTATTAATAAGCCTACTTTTGCCAAATATACAGAGACAAATGAAATATATAGAAAAATGCTCAATATCCAATTACCAGATGAGGAAAGATGGGAAAAACTGAATGATTTACTGTAGTAAATACACAATAAACTGTAAATGTACAGTAAAAAAGTAAAACAGCACAGTAAAAGGATATTGACAGGTCAGCAAGTTAAAGTGTATCAGATGAAAGAGTATCAAATGAAAGGTTAAAGTAAAATAAAAACATCCAGCATGAAGACCAAATAGCCAACCAGCTTAAAGGGCAAAAGATCAAAGAGCAAAGCCAGCAGAACCTAAATAACAAGGACAGCAAGCAGCAATTCAATAGTTGTCTCTATCTTCTTGCATGAAGATATTTCTTTTTCCTAGATTAGTTCTCAATGCAGTTTGAGATATTTTGTAACTCCTTTTTGTATAAATACTTCATAATTCGAAGTATTAAGGTGGATTATTTTACATTTGTAGAGTTATTTTGATCTTAAAACCTAAGGGTGATTGTACCATTTTCAAGTCAACAGACTGGAGCAAGTAATAAAAGAATTTCGCTACAGGATTCATGAGATGAGCTATTTACAGTGAAGTATCTTCTTTGTTTGATTCTGTTACCTTCTTTTGTGTTTCATAATCTTAAATGTATTCTAAATTTGAATAAATTAACTGGAGATATCACTCAAAATTTGTTTAAGTACACTCTGTTTAGCACAATTAGTCATTTACATGTTTTCTTCTAATACCCGGATTTGAGAACCCTTAATTGCTCTCCCATCCCGATTGACCTCATTCATTCCTTCCAGTGTCCAGCCTAGGGAACCCTTAATTGCTCCCTGGATCCGATTTGAAACCATTTTACCATTTAGCCTTTGAGATCTGCAGTAACTCATCTATCTTGCCCTATAGACATTGTTTTTTAGAACTGAATCCAGTCTTTATTGTCTAACATTCGACCCCATAGCCTAATGGTAAAATCAAACCTCTGTTCATCTAAGTAAAGTGATCCCACCACCCCAATTCAAAACAAAACCCAAGTGCGAACAATAACTAGCCTAAAATCATCTTAACTAAAACAAAGTTAAATTATAAAGAGAGAGCCTTATCTAAGCATCAAGAAGGCTAGGTCCTGATATCCAAAAGTGGTTTATGGTTACCTCTGACTTTTCTTCCTTCTTTAACTTCAAAAGAAATATCAAAGTGATAACACTTCCAATCCTAGGAAATAGTGCATCAACCCCAAATCCTTCATGTCAAATTATGCTGCTAGGTTCTTCTTGTAGATCTCTATGAACCTCAATGATCCTGTCAAAAAGAGATCATCTACATAAAAAACTAGAATGAGTGGCTCACCCTCTACCATCAAATAGTAAAGGTTGGGAACTACATCACTCTTGACGAATCCCATCTACTACAAGTAGTTGTCAACCCTACCATACCATGCCTTGGGAGCCTGTTTGAGTCCGTATAGAGCTTTCTTCAATCTGCACACATGAGTGTGCCTCTCATGAGTCTCAAAGCCCTTTGGTTGTTCTATGTATACTTCTTCCTTTATCACCCTGTTCAAGAAGGTTGTCATGACATCCATCTGGTGAATCTGCCATCTCATCTAAGCTGTCAGGGAAATAACTAACCGGATAGAAGTGTATCTAACAACTGGGGTGAAGGTCTCCTCATAATCTAACGCTTCTTTTAATGCATACCGCTTTTCCACGAACCTGACCTTTTACTTTTCCACACTGTCGTCTCCCGCATATTTGATCTTATAGATCCATCTAGAACCTACAACTAATTCGTCTTCTGGCCTTGGCACTACCTCCCAAACATTATTTGTCATGATAGAGCTATACTCTTATACCATGGCATCTACCCACACTTGATGTTGTGCAGCCTCCTAAAAGCTGGAAGGTTCTACAACCTAAGCCACCAATGCTTGGTACCTGTCAAGCTGTTTCCATTGTCTTTTGTTCGTCCTAGGAGTTCCAATAAACTCCTCTGCCATTAGCAGAATTTTGAGGTCTAAAATGGGCCTCCTAAGGAAATTATAAAATAATAGTCACATAGTGGAAATAATAAAATAAGATTACATTACATCAACAAATTTTAGAAGGAAAAAAGAAAAAACTACTTTTACAACTCGTATTTTCAACTTATCTCTCTATGGGTTTACTCAAATTTCGAGCAGGAACACTTGTTGGATGAAAAATTTGATTCCTCATCCAAGGAGTACCCATGTCGCATACTTTCGATAGACCCTGCTACACGAAAAATGACAAATACATGAAAAATGTGTTTGCAATCACGCTTTTTCATGTATTTCTCATTTTTCGTGTAGCAAGGTCCATTTTCCAGCTTGGTGTTTGTCATACACTTCCTTCCCTACGAAGTAAATATCATACCCCTTATCCTGTAATTGGGATACTGAAATCAGGTTCATACCCAATCTTGGCACATGCAATATATTTCTAGCATTGGTGCTTGCTCTTGACTCCCACTGAAAATCTAGGGTACCTCCCCTACTGAAGTACATTTCGTTTTGTTGCCCATAGTAATCTAGAAGTCCATCTGCTTCTCTTTGTAGCTAGAGAAATATTCTCTAACCCATGTCATGTGAGCTAATGCTCCATTGTCTATATACTAAATTCCTTATGAAGTTGATCTGCTAAGCAAGCAAATTTGTCCTCCAATCCGGAAGACAAATCTGAAGTCTCCTGAATATTACTTCTATCCATGGTTATGTCGAAAAATTTATAGTGTGTTATTCCTTTTTTCCACCCCAAGGTTGGCTCTGTTCTAGCAAATTGTTGCAAAACCCTATGTGTCCAGCTAGAGATCTGCCCAACGAAGGTACTGAGCTGCTCCCTCTGCCTCTAGAATCACTCGATCTGGAAGGATTGAATTTTTTTGCACCTCTCAGAAAAAATCAGTCTTTCCTCGAGCAACTCGGCCCCTTGGCAAAATATTGCGTTGCCTTTGGGAATTTCGGCTTGTCGCACTTGCTAAGCAGCGAAATTCCTTTTCCTTATTTTTCTGAGCTCTCTGGCTGATCAACCTCCCTCTGATACCATGTGAAATTTTTATCTATTGCAGCAACTAGAAATTATTCTTCTAACAGAAAATTTAATTATGCAGTTAATTTGCTACAGCCTACGACAAACAACGAATAAAATCACAACTGCAATTTTCACCATAAAAATATTGCGGAAAATAAAATATTGAAAATTGAAAAATTCTAGCACACATAAGAATTTTGACACAGTTATTTTTGGACAATTGTCCCCGAAAACACTCAATGTGGGAAAATGGGTGCAACAAATGAGGGTTTTATTATTATTCTTCAACAGCAATTCTGAGTGCAATAATTTTGATGCCCAACAGGTAATCTATTCTGATGAAAATACTGGAAAAATTATCATGAGAATTTTCTCTCACCCACAGTCCAAAATTGCCTCCGAAATTGCCTCCCTAACCTCTGCGCTGAGCTCCCTGTGTCACCCTTTACGCAAAGGGTATGCTAGCCCTCTAAGATTTCAGCCTTCCTTCCTTTGCCTCTTCCAGGGACTGGAAACCTTCCTCCCGGAATGTTGCGGTCCTCCTCTTCCACATGCTACTCACCCTCTGGTTCTATCTTCTCTGTTAAGCTGGTGCTACTGAGAAAATCGAATTGCCTGGGCAACTAAGAATCTGCTCTAGTGTATTCTCCATCACACATTGATCTTCTCTTATAATCCATTATTGGAGCACCAACAACCAAGATTAAAACTTAATAAATGGCTAGGGCCATCTCTGTATCGATCTGTGTGAGTTTCTAGATGATTCTCATCTTATCTCAATTAATATTGGTTAATTAACCATATTCCCTAAGTTTAGACTTAGGAAATATTTAAAAATCAGTTAATAATCTAATTGAGACACTTCTAGGGAGAATTTCCATAAACGATTTATGGGTTCTGGAGATCTCATGTATTCTAGTCTCTCCACCAAATTTCGTGGCTAGAAAACAACCGATGCTACAAAACTAACATAAACCCCCTAAGGCACTGGTCTTTAACTTAAAATCTTAAGGAATCTAATCAAAGTGTGCTTAAAAATCATACTTGCCTCTTAATTTCAACCAACTTGTTCGGCCATTCAGTTTGGTCTCCTTGACTTGTGGGTTCCCAACAAATTGTTCATCATCTCATCCATAGGGACTACCCCCCTTAGCCTGCATTTAGAAGACAACTAGAATGGAGTGGGAAGGAATTAGAGTGACAGCCCCTGCCTTGAGCGTTATCGCAATTCTATGTACAATCTGAGCGGCAATATTTTATGGTGTCATTGTCAGGGAGCTAACCTTTTCATCCTTGGTTTCACGACATCTTTTCATTCTCACTGTCACAACATTTTCTAGTGCCTCGACATTTGGGTTAGTTTCCTATTTGGTTGACGACTCCAAATTCACCCATTCACAAGAGCATATACTAAAAGAAATCCTAGTAGCTTGGTTAACTCTGTTGTTGATCCTGAAAAGGCTCTTAGAGCTCGGTTAAACAAATTACATTCTAGTAAACATCTATTTCTTCTCGGATAGGAAGCCTTCCCTGATATCTACTTGCTCTTCACTAAACCTGTCGAGCAAGGCATCACAGACCTTTTTGCTCCTTACAACTTTGGTAACATCCAAGGTCAGCCTCATGATCTCCCAGAGTCTGATTTGGATAAGATGCCTACTTTCCAAGGGAATAATGCAGTCAGTGTTGAAGCCCGTCTCAAAGCATTTACAACTTTCCTAATGAAGCATGTGCTAATTTTTCTTAGGGCTATATTTTTCTTTGCTATGATAATTGCATTTCATTATTTCCATATTAAATTCTCCCCACAACATCATGACATTATTCATATTTACCACATTATTTAGCAACATATGCAACTATATAGAAAGAACAATATCATCATCAATGCAGCAGAACATAAAGGAACAATAAAAGAAAACGATCACACATAAGCAACACAACAAAACATGAGAACACTATGATTTTTAGGTAGAAACCCAATGTGGGAGAAAACCACCGTTGTCATCGTCTTTGTCTTCTTTCTTATTATATAAAAAAAAATCTTCTTTACAATCTTGTACTGGCGCAAACTTTTACCAACATGCAGGCACCCACCTGCAGGAAGCTACAACCTCCACTGGTTCTCCAGCACCCACTGGAAGGGAGCTCCAACCCCCTGAACTCGTTTACTGTCTCCTATCGGAAGGGAGCACCTACCCCCTGAACAAATTTACCAACTACCTCTAGAAAGAAGCTCTGACTCCCTCACTGAAGGCTTCAACCTTGTTGACCACTGGAGTGGCACCTACAGATTTTTAGAAGACTCCATGCCCAAGGATGTACCAAAGGATGTTTGTACCATCAAAGATTATCATATCACCGAAGTTCTTCAACTCTACTTCTTCTTCTCATCTTTTTCTGTTGTACTCAAATTCCACAAGCCCTACGGGTACAATGTAAAAGTGATACTAGTATGAGGAGTCGAGTCATATAACAAGCCTAGGTGGCCTGGGACCTTATCATCGAGTATTACTCTAGGAGGTTTTTTTCACTTGGTTAATTATCATCTCCTTACGAGAACTCAATAATTAATTGAGTTTTTTCCTCCAAGCATAACCCCAAAGTCGGAGTACAACTTGATGGTGAGGCCTTGGGTGAGTCCTAGTGTCTAAGGTCATTGTATATTACCATACTATATGATACACAAAAAAATCGTGGAATTTGATTAGGTCTAAGGGGTCATTTTTTAATTTTTAAAATTTCTCACACGGCAGAAATTGGAATAAAATTTGTATATGAAATGTAATAAGTGATGTCTAGAGAAGTTGTATGGGGTATGAGTAATAAAAATTATGCCACTCACCCTCAACTTTCTACTATGGCACACTTTGAGGGGTTAAAAACGTGTTTTAAACCCTCAAAACCCACTTTTCCTAAGTATATTGGGAAATCTGGCAATAAATTAAACCAGAAATAAATTAAATGGAGAGAAATAAATTGCTCCATGTCACAAAATGACATGGCAATGACTTGGAAATTATCTCAAGTCAAAGGACAAGTTGGAGGATGATTTGTCGCCTTGCATCATAAATACATGGCCCACTCAAGGAAATCAAATTTCTTGACATGAATGCAGCAACTTTTGACTGGGAAATTTGAATTTGTGGAATTAAAGCACATTTGGGAGGATTTGGGGGAATATTTGGCAAAGATTTTTATGGGAAATTGTCTCCACATTGGTTCCCACCCATATACACTTGTCATTTCATCATGGAATCTAATTTTGCTTGAAGGATTCTTGATGCCACTTGGGAAATTCGAATTTGCATGAAGGTGCTTTGGGATTGTCACAATTTGCCTTGGGATTGGCTCCCAAGCTTTTATATAATAAGATTTTTTTGCTCTCACTTAGAATCTAGCTATTGTGATTGCAGAAACGCTGCGATTTAGTACACTTTTCAAGAATATCAATAAAAAGGCTTTGGGGG
The DNA here is from genome assembly GCA_000404065.3 of Pinus taeda. Lineage (NCBI taxonomy): Eukaryota > Viridiplantae > Streptophyta > Pinopsida > Pinales > Pinaceae > Pinus > Pinus taeda. The sequence goes on from APFE031391513.1 coordinate 84,459, forward strand.
GCCATTCATGGGTGTTCTTCCTTTGGAGCATGGTGCATTGTGAGCTATTGGTATGATCTTTTTTATGCTTTGAGTTATTTCATTTTTCATGTATTTTTGTGAACTTGCTAGTGCAAAGCTATCTTGTAGTAGCACTTGATTTGAAAGTAGCCTCTAGATGTTGAAAGTTCTAGTTTATTTTCAAATAAATTTCTAGAAGTTTCAATTCATTGTTTGCTTATCTAAATCTACATGAACTGGTATGTGAATTGACTATTGTAGAAGAATTCTTTTCGAATCAAGCATGAAAGGAAGTCTTTGAGAGGCCAACCCACTCTTGAAGCACCTTCAAAGGAACTCTCATTTGTTATTTGGATTTTCATAGTTTATATTACGAAAAAATATCTTGCAAGGATTCGTTTGGATATAGTTTGTACGCATACAATCAATTTTTAAAAAAAATAATCTTTTAAATAGTGTTTCATTGATTCATATTAGCTATTTGAGAGTTTTTCAAACTAAACCAAGTGATGGGGTTCAATCCCATCACTTGATTTGGTTTCTTGTATATTATTTGTATTTTATTTAGTTGTTTTCATATTCTCTCTACACTAATTTGTTTCTTGATCTTGCAGTCCATAGGTAGAGTGTTGGTGATACGAGCATTAAAGAAGAATCATACAAACTCTAACCATTTTCTTGTAGGACCTCTAAACCCCTTCAAAGTTGAATTCTTTAGGACGTCGTGAGCAAAGAGGAGGGCTGCAATTTTGCAAGGTTGTGGGTGTTTGAGGAGGATTGGCTCCTTGCCTTGTGCAACATTTCATTCACCATTGGAGACAAGGCTTTGATGCATCAAGAGACACTTGACTTTTTCAATCTTGAGATTTTTCTCATTGTACTTCATTTTTCTGAATTTGACTTTCAAGAAGGAGATCTAGAGCTTGAGAAGCCTTATTAAATTGTAAAGACACCTCTTGAATATTTATTGAGACCTTTTTAAAGATTTATCATCTTGTAACATCTAATAAAGGTTTAGTTTTTCTTGTGGGACCTTGGGTTTTCACCCAAGGCATCAGTTTCTCCTTTTCTTTCAAAAAGAGGAACATGTGGCTGGTTTGACCTTGAGCTTGCTTTTTTAGTTTTTTTTATCTTGCATGCCTTAAAATTAACACAACATCACCTTCACAAGTTAATTTTCTGAATTTGTTTTTGTTACTTATTTTCATGCTTTGTCATTTCAAGTTTAGCTTTCAAGGACAATTCTAAATCTTGCTTTTGGAAGCAATTTATTTATGCAAGGCATCTCATTTCAAGTAGCAAAGTTGATTTAGTTATTCTAACAATTTTCTTCATCTTGGCCTCACAATAGGTTCATTATTTACATGCTCATTTATTTTAAGTTATTTATTCATTTTGCAAGCATATAAATTTCAACCTTCATTGTTTTGGTTCGTTATTGGTATATCATTTGTTAAAGCAATTATTTTGAGCAACTTACAATCTTATATGTTCGTGAAGCTTATGTATCTTGCATTATCTTGAGCAACTATCCAAGTTATATTTTTGAGCACATTTCCATTTTCTTGAAGCAAAGCATTTAATAATCTTACTTAATTCATGTGCAACCTAATTTCTTTTTCCAATTGAGTTTACATTTTGCAATTTACTTTAAGCACTATTTCCATTATATTGAAAGCATTGCAAATATCTATTTGGAAAACTTACTTGCATATCATATTAGGCACTTTAGTATAGTTGCATCTTAACTTAATTTACCTCCAAGCATAAGCTTGGTTGAAAAACATTTCTTAGGGACCCCTTTATTTCATCAACTTGAGGGACATAAACTGATCCAGGTGGATATTGGTGGCCACCTGCCTATTCCACTTCGAACCCCACCATTGTTTCTTCCAGTTTTTCAGTTTCCTTATTTGTAGCACAATTTACTATCTTTATCACTCTGAACGAACA
>APFE031391513.1:87000-124925 GCA_000404065.3 Pinus taeda
TCTATATAGACTAATTTTTGGCAGTTTTTCTGGAGCCGTTTTAAGGCCCTAAACGACGTTTTTTGGGAAAACTGGGACCAACATGGGTCGTGGACCGATGTCGGTCATGCATAAGTTGTAGTCCTCGGATAGATCTTTCTAACGAGGTATTGTGCGCGTCAAACAGAAATCGTATGCCAAAGTTATGACCCCGGGAAGTTGATGTACCAATTTACCCAAACGAGACCCATAGTTTGGCACTTCATCTCCTAGGGTTAGGTTTTTGGATGTTTAGGGCTTTCCATTTTTTCTCAATAATAAATAGGCCTTTGAGTCTCATTGTAACACAATTCAGAGGCATGTAGCCGCCACATCTCTTTTCAGAGATAAGCTACCATCGCTCGAGCTAGTCTTATTTCCATTCTGTTTGTAAGCATATTTCAGTATTTGATATTAATAAAATAAAGTTTTATTTCTACTGCACTTTGTATTTATGGTTATATTTGTAATTTGTTGCATTCCTATTTAAATCCGGATCTCATGTGGTTAACACGGTGACCTTGCAGTCATCAGAGCACAGTCTCTACAACGCTGGAGGCATCGAGAGTGTTAGGTAATCCAAGGAAGGTATCGTTAATATAGTCTTCGTTGTCTTTCTTTGGACCCCTTCCACAATTCACATAAGAGACTTGTTTCAAAACAGTCGAAAGAAAAGTGACATCTAGACTAGGCATTTATATTAAAAATAACCAAAATAATTGCATCAAACTTTAGTTTAGGTGCATTTCATGCTAATACATTTTACTATTTTACCTGCAAATTATCCATGTACTGGTTATTGATGAATATGTTTAGAATTGAATACTTTATTTGGGCAAATATCGTCTTATTTATTTTTGCAAATAAAGTTCTAACTTGTTTCCTTTGCAAGTCATTTCGATATTGCTTCCTTGCATGTTTTGAATTGGTGAATGATCATATATTTTGAAAGCATTTCTTAAAAGCATATTTTTAACTTGCATTAATATCATATCTTGCTGACATTTTTTGTTTGATTGACAGGATTGCTTGTGTTTCAATTTGAAACACTTCATTTTATTTTGAGCAAGTATCATTTATTTTAAAGCAATATTTGAAGGCACTGGTTTTATATATGCTTATCTCATGTGTTGATGGTTATTAAAGTTCATTTCACTTTACATTGCTCATCTTATTTGCTCACAATCTCAAGTAATCCTAATTTAACATCTCCTAGAAACCTTCTTAGTTTTCCTTTAGGGACCACCCCCTTTAGTTGACCGAGGAGAGAGCTTAAACAGAGAGGGTTGGGAATAGGTGACAACCTTATCTATTTAGTTTGCCACCAACCACACCCTGTGTGGTTAAGGGATTTTCTCACTAACTTTGGTGTGTGTGACAGGCGGCAACAACAAACCCTCAGCACCCTTTGTGGACCACGTTTCATAATATTTCATACTAGATCCACCTGACTCAAAACATCAAAACCTGTAGGCCACCTTTCATCATATTTTCAAACTGGACCCACACCCAACATTGTGCTCAATACCAAACCGAATACTGGAACTAAACTACAATCATAGAACCAACTTAATCATTGTATCATCAGCAAACCAATCACTGAAATGAACCTTGACCAAATATTGCAACTAGACCAAACCAATCCATATTATTATAACCAGATCATACCAATGTACAACCAGTCATAAATATACCAAGCCATACATTCCTAATCATCACAAAAACAAAGTGTTGTCACTGCAAATCCTAATCAGATTTACTTCAGGATGTATATGCTATTGTTCTGAAGCATACCCACGTATATATGTGCTTCCTCTGTATCACACCTGCATATAGATCTTAGAATGCTTGAACATTAAATTACTGGATTACTGTAACACTGAATCAACCACTGAACCATACACAGATCACTGAACCAATCACAAATAACTGAACTAATTACAAATTATTGTATTATCAATACTAACTGATATTCCAATCATGAATAACCAACACAATCAACACTATTAGACAGAGCTCAGCATGATCAAGACTTCATCGATAGACAGCAGTAATCAAAAAAGAAATCATTAAATGTCATCATTTATCAGCACTACAAACTCTACAACATATACACAACATTCATGAAACCTATCAGCTTATGTACACGACTACCATGCATAACACCCACGTACAAATCTCAACATACTGAAGACCATATCTTAGAATATATACGCGACCCTACAGTGACAGATCTGTGTTTGTACGCAACTATCCAAAGACAAATCTGCATAAATATCTGAAAACTTTCACTGCAAACATAACTTCACTCTCCGTAACCTTTACTGTCAAAACTATAGACTTCTGAATAATTCATTTAGATCAGAGCATCATTATAACCACAGATCTATCATTGTTATTTATTTATACATTTGCAATAAGTAAATCAATCAAGCATATATGTCAGCATACTCATATCTTTCAGATCTAACTCTTCTCCTTACTCCCTGGTACACACCTGTTTCAGATCAAAACACACATGAATAACTCATTACTTGCACACTTATGAAGGGAAAATTAATTACCCCCCAAGTGAAAAATTCATCAAAAATTATTTGAGGCTATTTTCAAAGGAAAAATTCAAGTCAAAGATAAAATGCCTCATTTTCAAGGCAGAAGGACCGAGTCCAGAAATTCATTGTGGCAGAAAAAAATATTTTCCTAGCAAATTGACTTTTTTGGGCCAAGCAGATAATTATTTAGCACAAACAACGAAAATTCTATTTTTTGGAGGTCCTCCATGGTCTAGAAGTCAAAGTTTGACCCCTCCAGCACAGTGAACAAGGAAGGTCAAAATTTTTGGAGATTTGCGCAAGCTAATCATGGGTTCGAACTTTTTCCTTCAAGATCAAGCCATGGATTGATGCAACTAGTTGTTGTATCCAGTTGGAGGGGTTATTCCCTCTCATTTTTCTATATAAGGAATCTGTCAAGCTTCCCGATATATCTTGATCTCACTACATCGATTTTTTTGTACCGAGCTAAGCTCTACTGGAATTTTTCCATTAATAAAGACTTTGGGATTTCAATTCATGATGTCTCTCGCTAAATGATTCATGGTAAGTGTTGAATGTCTTTAAATGCTCTAATTTATTTTATCATTGAATATTATTGTTTCATAGCCAGTGGTTGGACTATCTATTAGCACAGGTATCTTTCTTTAGGTTTTGGGCTCTAATAAACACTTAAAAGTTGGTAGATCTAGCAAGTATCTCTAGATATCTAGCCTATTCGTGTGAATCGAACCCCTATGAAACTAATGATCTATTTTTCAAGTGTATAGAGATCTTTCAGGTAATTCAACCCTTGGGAAGAGCCCAAGTTCATGGCCTTTGAGGTGATCACATTTTGTTCGAAATGTGAAAATTCTTACACTCGAAGGAACCCCTACTGCAGCAAATTTGAATCTACTTCACCTACTTGATTTTTAAATTACATTCATCAAGTTATTATTCTGAATACTGAAGCAAATTACTTCTATAGCCTACACTAATTAAATATTTGATTTCATGAAACAGAAAACAGAGCAAAGAACAAGATACATTCGACACACTTATTTTTGGACACAGTAGTCCTCGGAAAAACCCAATGCGAGAAAACCAGTGCAGCAGCTCTGAGGATTTTATTGTTATGCAGGAGAAATATCTGAATACAAATCTAGGAGGCTCATCTAGCAATCCTTTACAGAGAAAATACTGGCGGAAAATCTGAGTGAGTTTTACCGCACTTCACTCTGCAACATTCTGGCTGATCCGGCACAAGACTGGTTGACCCCGACTATTTTTGCATCACCTCTTCTGCCCTTTGCATCAGTTTTCCCAGTTGTTCTGGCAATTCCCCGCATTTTTGGTTGTTCCCAGCAGCTCCAGTTTCTGCCCTCTGCGTCAGCTTTCCCGGTTGTTCCGTTTGTTCTGGCAGTTCCGACTATTGTCGGCAGTTTTGGCTTCTGCCCTCTGCGTCATCTTTCTCGGTTGTTCCGGCAGTTCTTGCTTCTGCCCTCTGCGTCAACTTTCCCAGTTGTTCGTGGCAGTTCTGGCTTTTGCATGACATGCAACTTTTCTACTTCGTTGGCTCTCTCCAACTCTTTGTCTGTATTCTCTGGAAAGTCCTTCTCCCGGATTCTCACTACCCATCTGCTGCAAAATGATCACTTAATTTGAAATCCTTAGCAAACCCTGCCCTACGAAACAAATTCTTGATCAATTCGTTCTCTCCGTGTGTGTTTCCAAATGAACCCCAAGCCTCCATTTTATACTTTTCCTATTGAGTCTTGAACGGACGAGATTAAGTCTTTAATCAACAACTAAGATTAAAACATGACTTGATCCGCCTTCTAGATCATTCTCACCCAATTTTGATTAATACCCATTAATATTGTAATTTCCCTAAGTTTAGACTTAGGAACTCCATTAAAAATATTAATTATTTTATTAAAATACAATCCGGGTGGAATTTCACCAAATGGTTTTTGGGTTCTTTAGAACTCATGTGCCTTAGCCTCTCCACCAACTTTCAAGGCTAGAGAACTTCTAATGCTACCAAAAACTAACGCTCCCTCTTAGCAAGGAAAGTGTGCTAGCAACAATGTCCAACTACATGCTGCTATGTTTCTAAAGCACCTCCTTTTCGCACTGTTGCTGCCACCAATACTATGTCGTTGTTGCTACTGTACTACAACCCATGACAATGTCACTGCCACTAATGCATATGTACTACAACTCCCTCTCAAATGCTGCATCTACTATGCTACTAGCACTGCCACTGTTAACATTGCATTCGTACCGCAACTCAGTTGTTGAGAGAAGCAATTAAAAAACATCCAAAATTAACTAAACTTCACTGTGTTCAGGAATCTAACTGCTCTAGTCTCTGACCCTCTAAATCTTCTGCGTTGTTGCTAACTTCTGCTCGCCATCTACACTACTACCAACCTTGCTCTGCGCTGATCAGCTCCTGGTCTCGAGCTACTGCATTTGTCTCTCCAAACAGTCCACTGCATCATCTGACACTAAGTCTAGCTTGCTACTGCTAAATCTTGGGCTCTCGTAGCAAAGAATTGACCCAAGAGGTGGGCTCCTCAAGGATCCTGCCCATCTGTAGCTCTTTCAAACTACAACTCTAAATCTCCCCACATCCCTCCTGGAGATGCGGCTACCATCTCTGCCAAATGTCGAATGACCTCCTCTCTCCTCTGCACAACACTAGACTGGCCTACGCACTCTCTGCTAGAGCTTGTAGATCTGCCCCTCTGTCGTTGTTCAACAAGTGAGGATTCAGACTCCATGGCTAGAAGTCCTCTGAGGAGAAAATTCCTCTTCTATGTCCTCGCTCTTTTCCAACGGATTTCTGCCCCGACAGAAACTGTGCCCTTCAAGCACTAGGTTGAGGCTCTGTGTCACTCCCTCTGCCTTTGCAAAATCACGAACTAGAAAGCATACCTCTCTGTCATCTCACTCAGAGAGAGATTTCCTCGGATCTGCTTCCCAGCAAGGACTGTGCAATCCCTTCAAGGGGATTCGAATTGCTGCCGAGCGCAGCTTTCGGCCTCACTACTCAGCACTTAATCTGCTCTCCCTGTTTCAAAATCAATGCTCTAATACCATGTGAAAATTCCCACACTCGAAGGAACCCCTACTGCAGCAAATCTAAATCTACTTCACCTACTTGATTTTTTTAAATTACATTCATCAAATTATTCTTCTGAATACTGAAGCAAATTACTTCTGCAGCCTACACTAATTAAATATTTGATCTCATGAAAAAGAAAACAGAGCAAAGAACAAGATACATAGGACACAGTTATTTTTGGACACAATAGTCCCCAGAAAAACCCAATGCCGGAAAATCGGTGCAGCAGCTCTAAGGGTTTTATTATTATGCAGGAGAAATATCTGAATACAAATCTAGGATACTCATCTAGTAATCCTTTACAGAGAAAATACTAGCAGAAAATCTGAGTGAGTTTTACCTCACTTCACCCGACAGAATTCAGGCAGATCCAGCACAAGATTGGCTAACCCCAGCTATTTCTGCATCACCTCTTCTGCCCTCTCCATCAGCTTTCCCGGTTGTTCCGGCAGTTCCGACTGTTCCAATTGTTCCCGGCAGCTCCGACTTCGACCCTCTGCATTAGCTTTCTCGGCAGTTCCAACTTTTGCCCTCTGCGTCAGCTTTCCCAAATGTTCCAGCAGTTCCGGCTTCTACCCTCTATGTCAGCTTTCCCGAATGTTTCGGCAATTCCGGCTTTTGCCCTCTGCGTCAGCTTTCTCGAATGTTCTGGCAGTTCCAGCTTCTGCCATCTTCGTCAGCTTTCCCAGTTGTTCCGATTGTTCCTGGCAGTTTCGGCTTCTGCGTGACAAGCAACTTTCTACTCTGCTGCCTCTCTCCGCCTCTTTGTATGTATTCTCTGGAAAGTCCTTCTCCTGGATTCTCACTACCCCTCTGTTACAGAATGATCACTTAGTTCGAAATCCTTAGCAAGACCTGCCCTAGGAATTGAATTCTTGATCAATTCATTCTCTCCATGTGTGTTTCCAAGTGAACTCCAAGCCTCCATTTTATACTTTTCCTTTCGAGTCTTCAACGGCCGAGATTAAGTCTCTAATCAACAGCTAAGATTAAAACATGACTTGATCCGTCTTCTAGATCATTCTCACCCATATTTGATTAATACCCATTAATATTTTAATTTCCCTAAGTTTAGACTTAGGAACTCCATTAAAAATATTAATTATTTTAATAAAATACAATCCGGGTGGAATTTCACCAAACGGTTTTTGGGTTCTTTAGAAATCATGTGCCTTAGCCTCTCCACCAATTTTGAAGGCTAGAGCACTTTCGATGCTACCAAAAACTAACACAAAATCTGAGTTTATCTAACAAAACTATTTTACAGAGTTTGGGTTTGTGCATTATAATTATCATCATTTCTATCAAATTATCTTGCAAAAATCTATTTGGGCTATTAATGAATTATTTGCTAATTAGAGCCAATATTCTCTTGTAGATTATTGTAAATTATTTCTAACCCTTGTATACTATTTGCTTCATTTGTAAATAATTTTTGAGGTTTTATTTTTTCAATTTTTCTTCTAGATCTCCTGGAAGGCTCTATATATTTGAGTTGCAGGTACTTGGTCTCAAATTTTCAAAAGCCAAATCTGAAGCAAAAGTTGCTAGCCCAAACAATTGGGGTTTTTGGGCTAGCGTCAACCATAGGAGTCGTCCAACCTATCCAAGAAGTGTGTTTGGCATTTGAGGGTGGATCTACCTCTTTTAGGGCCTAATCTACAAGACCCATATCACCAAATTTGGACGCTAAGCATGGAAGAGAAAACGCTAGCCCTAAAAGGATTTCCTGAAGTTGCAACTAGGGATTTCTTGAATAATTATCTTTTGAAGTTGTTTTGCACGTGGATTTTCAAGGCTAGAGTCATTTTTGGGCACTTTTCATTGTTTGAAGGCTGCTTTGGGCCTAGACGCAAGGGTTAGAGGCCATCTTGGCCTAGCCGCAGCAGTTTGAGTGCTAAATCCCTAGCAGCAACCCCTTTTCAGCCTCCACAAGAAGGCCGCAGGAATAACTAGGCCTTTAAACCTCGGTCACAGCCCTATACAGGCCTAAATTCATCTTTCCAAGTGATTTTAAGGGCTAATAATTTGTTTTACATGCCTAAGGTGATTTCTGGAGCAAAAGTTGCTAGCCATCACCTAGCCCAAACGATTGGGGTTTTAGGGTCGGAGTCAACCATAGGAGGATTCGTGTAGCCTATTCAAGAAGTGTGTTTGGCATTTGAGGGTGGATATAGCCCTTTTAGGGCCTGATCTACAAGACCCATATCACCAAATTTGGATGTTAGGCCTGGAAGAGAAAACACTAACCCGAGAGGGATTTTCTGTTGCTGCGACTGGGGTTTTCTTGAATAATCATCTTATGAAGTTGTTTTGCAAGTGGATTTTCAAGGTTAGGGTCATTTTTGCGTACTTTTCAATGTTTGAAGGCTAGTTTGGCCTAGCCACAAGGGTTAGAGGCCATTCTTGGCCTAGCCGTAGCCCCTTTTCAGCCTCCACAAGGTCGCAAGCCTAATTAGGCCTTTAAGCCTAGGTTGCAGCCCTAGAAGGTCCTAAGTTCATCTTTACAAGTGATTTCAAGGGCTAATAATTTGTTTTGCAAGACTAGGGTGATTTCTGGCAAGGGTTAGTAGAGATTTCCCATTGTATTTTTGTCATTTAGTGGACTAATCTTGGTTTTGCAGGCTTATCATTCATTGAGGAAGGGTTTCAAGGGCCAAAATTTCATTTGCTACATCATTTTAGCCCTTACAGGCCTAGCCACTAGCTCAAAAAGAGCTAAAAGCCCTATCCGTGAGGCCTAAAGCCTCTTTCCACTAGGCCGCAAGCCATAGTGGGCTCCCTAAAGCATAGCTGCAGCCTTTGCATAGTTTGATCCATCACTAAAATTTGTTTCTAGGCTGATCCATTTGTGTTGCAGGTCTTCTTGAAGGGTTACAAGGTCAAAACTTCCAAATTTCAAGCCCTAGTCTTATTGTACTAGTCTGATCCATTATTTACATAAGTGTTTGGGCTAGCAATTTGTGATTGCAGTGGTCTCAAAGGTCTGATCCTTTTGTTTTCAAGCTAGCTTTGTGAGTGCAGGTATTAGAAGATGCACTTCTCTCTTATCTCCAAACTTGGATTAGGCCACTAGGCCTAGGTGTTTGTTTCTCTTGCCCCCATCAATCTTATCTCACTGTCAAAATTCATATCAGATCTGAACACTAACATTTCAGTGGCATGTAAATCAAAATATAATCCTAAGCAACTCAGTAATAGGCTAATAACTCACATAAGACATCATATTTTGATTGTAAGGGCTTAATTCATCAATCTAACTGATTTATGGTGGTTGTCCTTTGCATTTCAGAGGTCTGATATCAATTGCAGAGGCCTGATATAATTGTTACAGCAATATAATTGTTGATATCTTGCTCCAAAAATCTCATCTAAGTAAGCCTAATATACTAAAGAATCATCATCTTGATTAAGGGGTTGAATAAGTATTGATTTGTTCGATCTACAAGAGGAGTTTTGGGATTGATCTAATGATATCAAGTGGCTGATCTGATTTGCATCTTTTAATGGGCATTGAATAATTTGTCCTAACAATAAAATAGCTCTATTGCATATTCTTGTCTGCTGCGTCTCTTGCATCCCTTGTCAAACATTGCATTAGAGTGTCTTTCTCATTGTTAAAGTGATTGCATTCTTAGCATCTCATTTTTGTAATTGTTTTGTTGAAATCACTGTTAGCGATCTCTAAAAGGAATTCTCACTTCGTTGATTTCTGATTTGGCAGTGCTTAAGTAACAAATGTGATATCTGCATAACAAAATAAGTTTTTGAAGTGTTTAGAATTGCTAATTGTGTTTCACTTGAAATTGTCTCTCTTCCAATTACTATATAAGTGCTTCATCTAATTCCTCTTGTATTGGATATCTCTATAAGCATTTGGATCTTAAGTAATTTATCTTATTGAAGTAGTTAATTCGTTTAATAATCTCATTGGAGCAATCACCCACATCTTGCATTCTCATTCTAAGTTAGATTGCATTTCTAAAACATACCTCCAAGCATAAGCTTGGTTGTAAGAAGATAGGATCACCTTCTTCAAAGAATTTGCAAAGTCTAGACCCTCATCCACAGTTAAAAAGTTGAGCTTGCAGTTCTCTTGTGGGCAATCCCTTGTAGGAACGGAGGCACTCGGGTGGTTAGAACTCCATGGGAGGTATCGTTAATGAGGCCCTAGCCTCCTTCCCTTGGACTTCTCTCTACAGCTTGCATTCGAGACTAGCTTCAAAATAATTGAGGAGAAGAATTCATCTAAAGTAGGCGTATAATTAAAAGTAACAAATAGTTTGCATCTCACATAGATTTAGATCTTGCACTTCAAATAGGATAGAACTTGCAAATTGCAGCAATTGTTCATCCCGTAACATGGAATTTAATTCTAATTGAGCAAGTAATTAACCCCCCTAAGGCACTGGTCTCTAACTTAAAATCGTAAGGAATCTAATCAAAGTGTGTTTAATAATCATACTTGCCTCTTAATTTCAACCAAGTTGCTAGGTCATTCAGTTGTGTCTCCTCGACTTGTTGGTTCCCAACAAGATGTTCATCATCGCATCCATAGGGAATACTCCCCTTAGCCTGCATATAGGAGACAGCTAGAACGGAGTGGGCAGGGATCAAAGTGACAGCCCCTGCCCAGGGATCAAAGTGACAACCCCTGCCCTAAGTGTTGTCACACTCCTTTGTACACTCTGAGTGACAACAAGACTCATGGCAGTAATGTCATCCTCTTTAAACTTCTCCTTTCCTATAGCATTTGTTGGTTCTATAACTTTCCCAAACACAATATCCATAACCTTGTTATTTGCAAGAATAAGATAAATCTTAAGTTTCGAAGCTCTAAGGTTTGAGACTCCTTCCAACTTGTTCTCTGATTTCATAGACGAAGCCATGGATGCAAATCAAGGACTTCAACAATAGTGATCTCATTGTAGGGCTTCTTCAAAGGTGATCTCAATGTTCCTTCCTTCACCAAAGCTCTGATACCATGTTGATTTTCTATGTGCAATATGGATGAGCACAATATTTCTAAAATACTGATAATTACTTTTGATGTCGGTCTTCTTCTAAATTATTCCAATATATAATTCAACAATTATGCTTCAGAAATTCAATCATACAACAACAGTAGAACAGTAGAGATCACAATGCACAAAGAAAAGACAAGATTTGCATTGGGAAAACCCAACAATCTTTTCAATAGAGAAATTCTTTTGTTCAACAAAAGACATGTTACCCACCACCAGTGAGTGACCCCTATAGGAGAATCTTTCTCCTAAATCTATCTTCAACTAACAGCCAGTAGCCCCTTGCAACCACCAGATAGCTCAATGTACCACCATTCTCCACCACCTTAGCCAACCATTGTGTGCTCTCACCCATCTGTCGTGATGGTATGTTTGAAGGTGGGCCTTCCAACCCCGAAGGTATGGTTTTTCATTATGTAAGTGGGTGTTTATGCTTTCTTTTCTTGGACACATTTGGACATGGATTAGTGGGGGGATTCAGTGGAAAGAATGGACTTCGATTGTACTCTTGTTCCCTTGTCCCAACTTGGTGGTTGATCTTGTATCCTAGTCCTGTGGGATCTCCTCTATTGGCTACTAACTTTAGGAGTGGCACTACATGGGCAACTCTACTTTTGGTTGCGTGGTCCCACTTCCTGACACCATATATCTTACTCCCCTTGGCTCATTATAATCCCCTTTCACACTTTTCCCATCTAGATCCACATTTGTCCATTGGGTCCACAAGGTGTTTAGCCTCCCCCTCCCCTTGTCCACACTTTTGGTCGGGCCTGGATCGATGCCGGAGGTTGATGTAGCTAAAAAGAAAGTTAAAAGCATAATTTGACCACTTACAACAAGAAATGCACCACAAAATGCAAAAGATGGCCAAAACATAAGCATTTAGCGCGTGGGCAAAATCCAAGCATGAGCTCTACCCCCTATCACTATGGCCATCACCCTGGTTCCTAGGGACCCTATGAGTGCCCCATGCATCATTAAGGAACCCATGATTGTCCCAACCCCTGGTGGGCGATGAACTTTCCAACCTTAAGAGGGTAATCACTACTTTATCATACATATCATGCTCCCATTCCCTGGAGCCCCGAGCAGTTAAAAGAAAGAAAATCAATAAAAGGCAAAAGGCATATGAAGAAGGGTGGAAAAACAAAGGTCGAGGCAATTCGTGTACCATGATTGCTCCCTCCTACATCAATACACCCAATGTATGGGCTTCCCTCGTTATAGTTGCCCTTCTACCACGACATGCGGCTTGGAGCCTTCCCCTTTGCCCCAATCTGTTTCATCATTATTTCACATGCCACCTATGTTAAAATTGGCAACTAGGGCCAAACTCCATATGGGTCATCTTATTTATGGCAGCTAATATTTTTCTTGGATCCCTCTCATCAAGAGGTGTAGAATTGATCTAAAGATCATCCGATTCCAATAAGTATTCATGGAATTATGAATTTATTTGTGTTATAAGACAATTCGTCAAGGTCGGCCAACAACCAAATAAACCCCACATGTGCTCAAAGTTTTAGTATAAAAGGAGATGACTTGAGAGTCATTTCAACGCACACTTCTATCTTGATTCCTCTCCACTTGTCTTGGGTTTTAGTGGAAGAGAAATCTAGGAGTGGAAGCCCTAGATGTTGGAGGAAAGAAGACTAAGAGAGTTGCCCTAGAGATGATGCCCTAGCAAGGAAAATGTAGTCCTAAGGAGGATGCCCTAGCCGCAATCCTGAGGAGGATGACCTAGCCGCAGTCCTAAAGGATGTCTAGCCACAGTCTACCCTAATCCAAGAAGACGCAATCATGTTGTGAAGGAGATAGCCCTAAGTTGGAGGCAAGGGAACTCTGTCTTAGCCGCAGCAAAGGAGAGCTGACCAGCGTGGTTATAGAGCCCTATTTCATGATCTTTTGGAGGGCCGAGTTTTCCGTAAGGGAGGCCAAGATTGCTCCTTAAAGGGCCGAGACAAGGAGAGGTTGTTGCAGCCTGCGTGGAGGATTTCTTAGGTGCCCAACACTTGGTAAAGGGTAGTGTAGACTGTTGTGGGTAAGCTGCAACCCTACGAACTGTTTGGAGGGCAACGTATGGTGGTTTAGGTTGGCTGTAGGTGGCAATGGAGGTCTGTGGTAGGCCGCAGGCCTAGCCACTCCAAAAGAAGGCAGCATGAAGGTGTATTTGGGGTTGTCTATGCCCAGAACAACAGCGATGGAAGCCACCACTTCTCCAAGGGAAAGCCGCAGTCAAGAAGGGTTGTTTTAGTAGCTGATCAAGGGTTATTACAGCAAGCAAATATGCCCTAACCAGCAACAGTGGGACAGCAGTTTTGTTGTACATTGCAGCAATGGTTCATGGTGCTGCAAACTCATTGGACAACAAAATGATGGGACAGCAGCATGTTAGGGCAGTGGCATGTTGGGACAGCACAATGATTAGGACAGTTATGATATTGTGCAACAGTGGCACAATAGGACAGAAACAACAACAAGGTGCAGCAAGCATAGTGTTGCAAGCACATTGGGACAGCAGTATGATACTTGGTGCAGCAAGTACACAAAGCAGCAATGGTGCAGCAAGCACATGGGTGACAGCATGGTGCAACAGTGGCACAAGGTACAGCAGTGTTAAACACTAAGACAATAGTGCATCATAAGGTCCAGCATTGTGATGATGGGCGCAGCATGGTGCAGCACGGTGAGGTGCAACATGATGATGAGATGCAGCACAATGATAGGTGAAGGAGTCACCTTAAGTCAGAGTGTTGACTTCTATTGTAAATGTACTATCTCTATGTCTCTCTCTCTGCTATTGAAGAACATATAAGAAGAGTTGATCAAGGGTTTCCCCACATTGGGGTTTGTCTCTGGCTAGCGCCACAGCTCGTGTCCTCTTGTCTTGGCTTGTCTTCTACGATTTATGTTTATGTTCTATCTGTAGTTTACTTTAATGTTGATGTGATTGCTAATCTAGAAAAGATATTGGGCTAACTGTGAAAATTGAAATAAATTGCTCTAAGCATAGAACATACCTAAAATTAACAACCTACCATTTGATGGATGTACCATGGACCTGTCACTACCTTAGAGGTTGAAACCACCTAAAAGGGTCGTTTATTAACCTCTCTTGTCGAGCAAGGTAACATTTGTACTTTCTAAATCCCATTTGGAAGGTCAGGCCATATGAAGTGTCCACTTTTTCCCATGATTAGCAAGCTTATTTACTCAATTGCACTAATGGATTATTGTACTGGAGGGTGAGGAGACACATTGGATCTTATACAGGATTACAGGTGGGTCTTCATCTTGAACTTGGTCTCCCTATACGAGATCCAAGCCCTCTACAGGGTCGTAATGGCACTTGTAGGGTGAGTGTTGAGAGCCATGGGCCTCCACCACAGCAGAGCATTGATTGTCACACCATGGGCTTCTTCAGCACCACATATTGCTTGTTCGTGTCCCAGCGATACAGAGACGATGATGCACTTGGACTACGTTGCCCAGCGGGCCATACACTTGCACCCAACAATCGGCAACTAATCCAAGGCCTAGATAGGATTTTGTCTCATCCAAAGGGACACAGGAGGGTATGCATCATCTTCTAGCCCTCACTTATGAAGCATCGACTTGTTATTGAGCCCCTGCAGACCCATGAGGCCATTGATTGCGCCTCACAACCACTTTGGAGCACCGCAGGATGTTTTGCTTGGAAATCAAGGAGCCACCCCATTGATCATCATTTTGGAGCCCTCCTCTTCATCACGGCAAATTGAGGACTCATCTTGGCCTTCCAAAGGCCCTTTACACCATTATTTTATCATTTCAGCATCATTAGGAAGGCTTATTTCACACATTTGAGCTATCTGGTGGGCTTGTCACCAAAGTTATTGTTATTTTGCACATTAGGATATTATTAGGGGCTTAATTAGTCTAATTAGGCTAAATCAAACTTCTAAAGGGTCATATAAATAAAAGAGAGCCTCATTTGTATTAGATCACCACACTTGGGATTTTTGACTACCTCATTAAAGGATTTTCGGCCTACAATTTGTGGAATGATTTGGATGATTAAATGCATTTTGATGTATCGAAAGTTTTCGCTATCTCTCTTGGAGCTTCTCTTTGGCAAGACTGTGGATGGATATACTCTTCTTTGTCTTGAAAGTGCAATATAATGCTATATTTTTGTTTTAATGGATGTCTAATGCATAGATTTATTTTCTTATGGTGAAATAATGTGCCTTAATTAAAGTGAATTAGTGGAATCATTGAAACTATTGGAGATTTATTGCATGTGTTACTCATTGGACAAAAAATGAATGAATGCTCCTAAGGATTATTAGCATGTGCAACCTCAAAACTCCATAACAATTGCCATCGAAGTATAAAAGTATGAAGTTGCCATGTAGTTGCATCCATAGAGAGCGAAGCTGCTTCTTTAGGCCTCCTTGAAGAGCGTAGTTCCTGAATCTTGATCATTTTGACTCCAACCTTACCAATAGCTAGGCACTGGTCCTAGATCCTTGGTGTTCACATTAACTCAACGAGACATCATTCTTTTCACCTTTTTCTTCCTCCTTTTTTTGTCCCTTCAAGGATTGGTAGCCTCTCTAGGGATTGTGTGAAATCCTTTAGGAGTGAGATCTTGCAAAACTGATTAGACATGCTTTTGCGTTGGTGTTTTCTCTAGCTCTCCTTCAATTTTGGGATCATTCTCACAGTTGAATCTCGAGATAATTGATGCCCTAGCTTTCGTACCAAGTAGGAACCCTTGACGCTACCTTGACTTGGGAATTTCTTGAAGATTTGCAAGTTATAGCTTATCATTCAAAACCTTTTCTCTTAGTTATCTTGACCTTTCATGAGCCTTTATCTCGGCATATCTCTCAACCATAGGTCTTGTAAGGGGTTTTTCATGGAAATTCATCCTAGCTCCTCCCAAAGCTCATACTTTAATTGCATCTTTCCATTGAATGAGCCATCCTTGCCTCACTTTGAATCCTAGTATAGACATAATAATCACAAGTAAGGAATATTAGAAGTCTTGATCTTAGGCACTCATCATTATTGAACATTTATGAGCCCGAGGTCTCGTCATCCTTCATAGGCCTTTCTTGGAGAGCCTTTCAACTTCCCTTGAAGCATTTGAGCCATTATTTGAACCTCTCCTTTGAATGGGCCTTGGAAATCACATCATACCTTGCCATTGATCCTACCATTCAAGTAATTTCCCTCATATCGAAACTCCTCTCATCGGTGAAAATCCGTAAAAAGCAGGGGACACTGATTGAGGTGACAGCAGGTCTTTGTCCCATTGTTGTCATTTGTTCTAATAGTTTTCCCTCAGGTACCCTTCCTAGGACCCCTGCTAGAGTGAGTGGCAACAAGGCACACCTAGACCTATGGTCAAACCTGGTCACCCCTTCAAGTCGAACCTCCCAATCTGATCTAGAATTTCGGCCCTCCTACAGCTACCAATTACCCTATAATTTTGGCCCCTGCAACTATCCAGAATTTCGGCCCCCTACAATAGAACTACCCAAAAAAACTACGAACCAAAAGAAGAAGACTCTGTCCACACGTCCGAGCTTGAGAGAGAGAGTTAATTCATCTTCTTTTTCATCCTCCTTGTCCTTCTTTATCTTCGTAGGAAGCCCAAAAATTGTCTTCATAAGAGAGTGTGAATTGTTGCCAAGAGAATGAAGTTGTGTTGCCTTTATATAGTGATTTGTTGGGTCAAATGGGTGTCTCCTTTGCCCTGGGCGGGCTTGACTTGGAGGGAGGCCAACTTGACAAACTTGGAGACAAAAATTTCAAATTCAAAAATTCAATTTTTCTTCTTTTAAAAGTCATAATGGGACTTTGACTCAAAATATATTTTCTTTTGACTCTAGCATTTAAAATATGCTTTACGATAATCAATACAAATACATCAAGTGGCCAAATATACATTATGAACACCCGCTATAGTTACAAATTCAACACTAAACACCAAAAGCGCTGTTAATTTCAATAGTCCATAGGCATCAATTTCATAAGTAGTTGACAAACAAAGCATCTAGAGAATAAGAGCAAGTTATGTATACTTTATAGAGAAAACAAGTGACAAGATTTGTTAATTAGTGAATGAGTATGACCTAAAGGTCATGTCTATAAGTGGAGCTACATGAACAATATATATGCATATAATTTATCATAACAACTACAATAGCACACCACTTGGAATGTATATGAGATTTGTTGCCAATGGGAATAGTTTTCTAACATTGTTTTCCAAAGTTAAATAGCTATTATTCTCGTTTTTCTTGTTTTTGCTACAGTAAAATACTAATCATTATAACCATATTGTGTGTTGATAAATTATGCAATTCATTCATGTCCTACAGAAATTAATATATGTTTAGGCATTAACGAGTATTTAGCCCAACTCCTAACTTTTTAGTTGTCCTTGAAAAAAAGGCACAAAAAAATGGTTGTGCAGAAATTGAAGATTAATTAAAGGTTTGCCTATTGTAATGTTTTTCCATATAGCTGAATAACAACCACGATTATATGGATATAGATAATACCTTCAGATCCAAATAGGACAAGCCCTGCATCGTCAATCTTGCTAAAAAAAACCTATTCACAACAAATATGACCAAAATGACTCATAAGCATTTCTGCAAAGAACTTTATAATCTGAATACAGCGTCTCATTCTTGATACACAAAAAGCACTTCCAATCAAAAATTGGTAGTACATATTACAAGGCATATGTTTTCCAATATAAGACAGGATTTGAAACAAATAGAGAGGTGATTATTTGTATGAGACTGAATATAATTCATCAAATCAAAAACCATCCACAAAATAAGAATGATATCCAAGCAAACAGAGGTCATGCAAAGATAGATGTGTTATGTATCTAAAACAAAATAAATATAAACAGAGGCATACCCTCCTGCGTACAAGTGTAGACATGGCTCTTTCGACATGATGGAGGTGTTTGTGCATTGATGGACTGATGTCAATCAACAATACCAGTGATTCCTGACACCGCCAAGAAATTATCAGCATTTTACAATGGAAGACCAAGTTTTTTATCAGCGAGAAAAGCAAATGAAAGAATCACTTGTTCTTACTTTTGTATCCTTGATTTAACTGATTTTGATGGACAGACACTTCATATCAAGATTCAAGAAAAACCATGTTGGGTCACATGATATTATTTTATTAAAGCGGTATAGACAGCTCCTTGACTAAATGATTACAAAAAAAATGCTTACCAGTTAATTTGATTTCTTAGGAGAGACAAAGGCTACTTGCGAGCGAAGACGTTGTTAAATAATATATGTCCTGTCATGAGATTACTCATCTACAACATTATAAAACATAATTAAAAGTCACATTAACAGCTAACACTTTCACACAAATTTGTTGTCAGGGAAGAAGTTACAATTTGCTGGCATCTTGAGTTGATAGAAGCATTTCACTTGCTGGCAGGTTGGTATGTATCCAGGGCCCAGGCTATCCTCTCAGAATCCCCATTATTTTTAATTCAATACTAATAGCTCCATCAAAGACTATCTCAGGTACTGAAGGATTAATCAGGCATTTCCTATAGCTTGGATCTAAAAAGTAAAAGAAATAGCATCTATTTGCTTGGCATGAAATAGCCAAACCCCAATGGGCGAGAGTAAGGGGTCTGAAAGGTTGGATCTTGTGAACAAAGCTCTTTCAGCAAAACTGTTGGAGAATGTTCAAAAAAACAAATGCTCTATGGAATAGAATCTTCCAATCAAAATATCTAGCAAATATGAGTCTGATGGATATCATCAAGCTAAAAAAAAATTGAAAGGATCTCCCCTCTGGAAAACATACTCAAGGGAAATTCAATAATGTGTGATATTCCCACTTAGCAATATTGCTAAGGGAAATATCAATTTTGTCAAATTTTGGATTACTACCTAGGAAAAGTGGGTTGTGGGACCCCACTTGAAGTTTTGAGCTAAAGTAAGGGCCCAACATAGGAGAAAGGGAGGAAATCAAATGGCTAGTGGATGGTGGGGGCCACCCCAAAAAGGAATATGCCCCCCTTTTGGTAGTACACACTCTTGGAGGGAAAGAGAGAGGGAAAATCGATCGATGGGTCCCACATGGGGAAATTGGAGGCTAAATGACAACATAGGAGGGGGCACTCATTTTTGGGGATCGTTTGATCATTTGAACATTCACCCTTGACTAGCACACTTGAGCAAAGAGCCAAGTCCGCATGTGTTTTTGAGCACACGAGATTTTCAAGCGAGAATCTCACCCTACCTTCGGCGGACTTCGAGTGCCAACCCAAGGAGGTGTTTTGCATCATTTCTGATTTACCCACGAAGCTTGCCAAGTGAATTTGTGGCGCTGGAGAGCAAGTGGGACACAGGAAAGGGAATACGCTGCTTTTGGAGGAGCTAGTTGTGGAGCCGGGAATTTGTTGGGCTTTCAGGGGCAGCCTAGGACCATCAATTGCTGAAGATTTGGAGTGCTTCCAAGGCTCCATTTCGTGGGAGACTGCTATGCCAACACAATCATCCCCAAGGACTGCGTGGGCCTGCGCAGTGGTCCCTTCATGCCACACGTGGGAGCTTAGAGAGAGAGGAATTGAGGGTTGGAGCTTGTTGGGTAGTTCCGGAGGGGAAATTGTTGAATATTGCAGCCGTTTTGGTGATCATCTGCAGTGATATTTTCAGGTGGGTCGAAATACCCAGCAGTTGGAGTAGGTGGAAATTGGGCAGAATTTCAGAGGTCAACGTTTTTCCAAACCCTTTCTGGGTAATTGGTGGGTTATTGTAATGTCCCAAATGGAACAATTTGGGGTTTTCTTCAAATTCTAACTCAAAAATACTTCAAATAAAATTTTCATTCATAAATAGAAGATTGCCATGTAAAATTAAAACAAATAGAGCACTGCAAACCCATAACACAAGGAACAGGAACTTTCTCAGCGTTTATTATAATGGATAAGTTGGGGTTACGAGCACATACAACCAAAATAGCTAAGATGAATAGCTGGCCTCCAAGATAATCTGTTGCACTGCTATGTCGGCCTTCCAAACTAAACTGAATTGCACAGTTGAGCTCTCCTGTGAATTCTGGATGAATTCACCAAGGGGAGATGGGTACTCGCCCAATCTCACTAAATGTTAAAATTGGCAACTAGGGCCAAACTCCATGTTGGTCACCTCATTTATGGCAGCTGATATTTTTCCTAGATTCCTCTTGTCGAGAGGTGTAGGATTGATCTAAAGATCATCCGATTCCGACAAGTATTTATGGAGATATGAATTTATTTGTATTTACTTGACAAATTGTCAAGGTCGGCCAGCAGTTAAATGTGTGGCACACATGCCCAGTGAATCATATAAATACAAGAGAGATTGATCCATTTTCTCATCATCTCATCTCACTCATTCTTCTCTCTCTCTCCTTAGCTTTGGGTTATACAAGGAGCAACTCACACGTGGGAAGAAGGAGAACGCAGAAGCTGCTGAAGGTCTCTTTGACCTGCGTTGGCCAAGCGTTGACTCATCAAGGGTGTGGTTTTGGTGTGGCTGCCTCTCCTAGGCAGGCCGTAGATTTTGGCACAAAAATCGAGGCAATACGTCCACAGGTTTGACTAGCGTTGACTGCCCTAGTTTTGGGCAGCAGGTTGACTTCAGTAAACAGCAGTATGACTGTGTTTTGGGGCTGTTCAAGGGTTGTTTCTTCAGACTGTTTGAGGGCTAGTTGACCAGAAATTGACCAAGCATATTGGAGGTCAATTTCAACTCGTTTGACCAAGTTTGACTTTATTGATCTAGGGATTGTTGCTGTTGATATAAAATTACAGAATTCTGATTTTGTTCTATTTCTCTCTTCTGAACTATTGAAGATGGAAGAAGATTTGGTCAAAGGGTTTCCCCGCATTGGGGTTTATCCCTAGCTAGTCGCCACATCTTGTGACTCTTGTCTTGGCTTGTTTTTTGTTGATCGTTTAATGTTCTATCTGCACTTTACTTAATGTATATGTGGTTGCTAATCTGTGGCTAATAAGAAAAAAAGAAGTAAATTGCTCTAAGCATAGAACATACCATAATTTAACATGGTATCAGAGTTGAGGTGAAGACAAAGCCGAAGAAAGAGCAAGAGCAAGAGCAATCACCGAAGAGAAGGTTGGCAAGACTATCCTAAAAACTTCATGCGGTCCTCAACACTCTTCCCCGCCGAAGACAAGCTCCGTGAGAAGTCTGACTATCACAGATGGAAGATGTCTCTCGATCTGACTTTAGAAGATCAAGAAGTGTTAGACCATGTGAGAGGCAATGTTGTTGTGCCTCCATCAAATGCATCCACTGCTGCCAAAAGCAAATAGTCCAAGGGAGAAGTCAAAGCAAGGAAGATCATCCGGGACTCAATCGACAAGCGCCTGGTGGCCTATGTTTCTGAGCTGACAACCTCCAAGGAAATCTACGATAGACTGGTGAGTTTATTTAAAGTTAATGATGCAAATCAAGTTCTATTCCTTAGAAATAAGCTGAAGGAAATTAAGAAGGGCAAAGATGAGTGTATGCAAGCATATTTCTTAAGGATCGTCGATATCAAGAATGATCTCCTATCTATTGGGGAAGTAGTTCTTGATAGGGAAATGACTATCACAACTCTTGGAGGACTGCCACCTGAGTAGTATATATTCAGGACTACTCTTTTCAACAATAATGTCATCCCAGGATTTGAGGAATTGATGGCTAGATGTATTCAAGAAGAAACAAGGATGGAAGAGAAAGAAATGCCCACACTTAAAGGCCATCCCTCTGCCTTTTCTTCTCATGCTAAAAGAAGAAACAATTCTAGGGCTAAATTCAAAGAAAAGGTTGGACCGAAGGGTGGAAGAAAAGGACGATGTTACAATTGCAATAAAATGGGCCACTATGCGAGGGAGTGCCCTGATAAAAGGGACTCACACCATGACGATGACCAAAATCACTCTCAAGGTAATCAAAGGAATGGTGGGTCCAATGGCAGAGGTAAAAGAACTGCCAGAAATCAAGGAAGAGGACAACCCTTCAAGAAGGCAAGAAACTCCAAGTATGAATCTAACGTTGTTAACAATATGCAAGATGAATATTGTCTACCAGCAGCCCTCTCTACTACTGCTCCCTCAGACAATCCATTTGCAAGAAGTCCTATATGTACCTGATCTCAAAAAGAACTTGGTGTCCGTTTCGGCAATGGAATACAAAGGCTACAAGGTAACCTTCATCGATGGCAAGGTACTTGTATGGAAAAAGAATTTTAAAGAAGCTTTCACTCTTGGGTTTCAAGTTGATTCATTATATCAGGTTTGGGGAAGTCCACTGGGTGTCATGTCTTGTGACACATCACTTCAGTCCGAACTATGGCATCGGAGGTTTGCTCACCTTCATTATAAAGCTCTACCTAATGCAAGACAAATGGTGACAGGGATGCCCGAGTTCCGAGTAGAGCAAGAAGGTGTATGTCCGAGATGTGTCGAAGGGAAGCTCAAAAGGGGACCATTCCCCTCAAGCCTAAGAAAGACCTCTGATATATTGCAGTTGGTTCACTCAGACATATCTGTTATGATGTCTGTGAACTCCTTGGAAGGATATTTATATTACCTCACCTTTACAGATGACTATTCTCACAAGACTTGGATATACTTCTTGAAAAAGAAGGATTAAGTGTTCACTTGGTTTCGTCACTTCAAAGCCTTGATCGACAATCAAACCGAAAAGAAAATCAAGATCTTAAGGATTGCTAATGGGACTGAGTATGAATCCAATGAGTTCCATGACTTTTGCAAAGAAGCTGGCATTAAGAGGGAGACTACAACACCATATACTCCTGAGCAGAATGGTGTGGCGGAAAGTTAGAATTGTATGATTGTGGAAGTTGTCCGTGCTATGCCTCACGATCAAAGACTTATGAAGTTTCTATGGGCCGAAGCTGCAAATACTATCGTATATGTGCAAAATCGATGCGCTCATCAAGCATTGGGATCCAAGACTCCCAAAGAGATGTTCACTGGTAAGAAACCTCACATATCTCATTTTAGAATTTTTGGAAGTCCGATATATTTTCATGTGCTAAAGGAGAAGAGGAATAAATTGGGTACATCTGGAAAGAAAGGAATCTTCGTGGGCTATAGCGAAAACACTAAGGGATATAGAATCTATGTGGCTGGTCAAAGGGAAATCGAGATTAGCCATGATGTCACCTTTGACGAAGATATGGCTCTTAGCAAACTTGACAATCTTTCTACTTAAAAGGGATCTAAAGAAGCTGACACTAGGGAACCAAAGGAAAAGGAAGATGAGACGATGCCCAATGTGGAAGAACCTATGGATCCTATTGATCCCCTTCCGCAAGACCTTTCCTCTTCTAGGAAGAGGCCTTCATGGCTAAGGGGGACACTTGATGACGCTGAAGGGCACGTTGCACCCAGGGGAACCTTCTGGGAAAGTAAGAAGTCGACCAAGTATCAAGGATACTTGACCATCATGAGCACGATCATCCAAAATGAGCCTTCGTCATTCACAGAAGCTGTCAAGCATCAAGTATGGAAGATGCTATGACTGAGGAATATGAGTCCATCATGAAAAACGATGTCTAGGATGTGGTCCCCAAACCCCAGGACAAAGCAATTGGCACTTCGAAATGGCTTTACATTTACAAGATAAAGCATGCAGTTGATGGAAGTACAGAAAAGTATACGGCTTGTTTTGTCGCTCGTGGCTTCTCTACGAAGGAAGGTATAGACTGTGACAAGACATTTGCACCTGTTGCCCGATATACCACCATCCGCTTAATCATATCCCTTGCTGCTTCGCAAGGATGGAACCTACATCAGATGGATATCAAGACCACATTCTTGCATGGTTCGATCAAAGAGGAGGTCTATGTGGAGCAACCCGAAGGATTTGAGATTCATGATGGAGAATCTCACATGTGCAGATTGAAGAAAGCCCTCATGGGCTAAAGCAGGCACCCCGAGCGTGGTATGAGAGGATCAATAGCTGCCTGATGAAGTTGGGATTCACTAGGAGTGAAGCCGACCCTACCTTTATTTTAAGGTTGAAGATGATAAACCTCTCTACTGGTGTTGTACGTTGACAACCTCTTTCTAACAGGTGCAGAGCCTCTCATTCTAAAATGTAAGAGGGAGTTGGCTTCCGAGTTTGAGATGAAAGACCTAGGACTAATGCACTATTTCCTAGGACTGGAAGTCTAGCAAAAACCAGGGGAGATTTTCCTATCTCAAGGAAAGTATGTGGTGAAAGTATTGGAGAGATTCGGTATGGTGGACTGCAAGCCCGTGACTACCCCGACGTAGCTTGACTTCAAGAAGTTAAGCAGTAGTGTTGCCAGACCTGTTTTACGAAATGCTACCGAGTATCGTCAACTCGTCAGAGCATTGATGTTCTTGGTGAACTCCCGTCCGGATATATGCTTCGTAGTCAACACGTTGAGTCAACATATGGTTGAGCCTCACCACACACATTGGATTGGTGTCGAGAATCTGTTGAGATATCTTCGTGGCACAATCACTCATGGGTTGAGATACACTGCCGGAGATGTGAGACTACTTGGATATACCGATTTTGATTGGGTAGAAAGTGTGGTGGACCGAAAGAGCACTTCCAGGTGTTATTTCTCTTTGGGATATGCCTCGATATCTAGGATGAGTAGGAAGCAGAAGTCGGTGACTTTGAGCACCTTCGACGCAGAGTACATTGCTACAAGTATGGCCTCCTGTGAGGCGGTCTGGTTACAAAAGCTCTTCAGTGAGCTGTTTGGATTTACATTGGATACCACCGTGATCCAGTGTGACAACCAGAGCGGGATTCGTTTATCAGAGAATCTCATATTTCATGATCACTCCAAGCATATCGATATTAGGTACCACTATATTCGGGATATGGTGCAGCGGGGAGCAATAAGGCTCCAACATATTGGTACAGATGAACAGGTCGTCAACATTTTGACGAAGTCCCTGGGAAAGGTCAAATTCTTGACTTTCCGAGAACAACTTGGTGTTGTTCAGAGGCCCTCTTATGAGGGTCGAGTATGATGTATTGAGCTTTGGGAGCTCCAGGGGGCGCAAGGTACTTCTTGGAGCGACATGCGACCACAAGGCGACTCACCATCCCCTAGTGGTGCACTATGTACAGGGTGAAAGGTTCAACATTCCCCTGTGACACCCCGTGGCGACTGTAGAACGGGATGATTAGTTCTCCTATGGGCCAGGATGATTAGTTCTCTGTGGCGACTGTGGAACAAGATGATTAGTTCTCCTGTGGGCCAGGATGATTAGTTCTTCGTGGCGACTGTGGAATAGGATGATTAGTTCTCCAGTGGGCCAGGATAATTAGTTCTCCTGTGGTGACTGTTGGACAGGATGATTCGTTCTCCTATGGACAAGATGATTAGTTCTCCTGTCGAGGCATCCTACCCATGCGGTATGGGACTCATGGGAAGTACCTCTCATCTGATCAATGAGTAGGGAAATGGGGTTAGGGACCATTAGTAGTACTATCGATGGACGCATCGTTGTATCTACCATACTCCCTATGCTAGGATGACCTCCATTGATCTGGGATCAGTGAGAGTGGTATGACACACTCTGAGAGTGACTTCGGGTTAGTGGAGGATGGTATGATACATCCTCGATCATTTCTTCTTCTTCATAGTTCGAGTAGAGTAGAGCAAAGGAAAGCAGGGCCAAGCAGTGCAGGGCAGTGAATTTGATGGTTGGGATAGTAGCGACGGTCAGACAGATTGCAGATGGAGTTCTCCCTAGTTGAGGAGTGTTAAAATTGGCAACTAGGGCCAAAGTCCATGTGGATCACCACATTTATGGCAGTTGATATTTTTCCTAGATTTCTCTTGTCAAGAGGTGTAGGATTGATCTAAAGATCATCTGATTCTTACAAGTATTTATGGAGATATGAATTTATTTGTATTTACTTGACAAATTGTCAAGGTCGGCCAGCAGTTAAATGTGTGGCATGCATGCTCAGTGAATTCTCAGTGAATCATATAAATACAAGAGAGGTTGATTCATTTTCTCATCATCTCATCTCACTCATTCTTCTCTCTCTATTCTTAGCTTTGGGTTATACAAGGAGTAGCTCACACGTGGGAAGAAAGGAGGACGCAGAAGCTGTTGAAGGTCTCTTTGACCTGCATTGGCCAAGCGTTGACTCATCAAGGGTGTGGTTTTGGTGTCGCTGCCTCTCCTAGGCAAGCCGTAGATTTTGGCACAAAAATCGAGGCAATCCGTCCACAAGTTTGACCAGCGTTGACTGCCCTAGTTTTGGGCAGCAAGTTGACTTCAGTAAATAGCAGTTTGACTATGTTTTTGGGGTTGTTCAAAGGTTGCTTCTTCATGTTGTTCAAGGGGTAGTTGACCGAAAATTGACCAAGCATATTGGAGGTCAATTTCAACTCGTTTGACCAGGTTTGACTTTGTTGATCTAGGGTTTGCTGCTGCTGATATAAAATTACAGAATTCTGATTTTGTACTATTGCTCTCTGCTCAACTATTGAAGATAAAAGAAGATTTGGTCAAAGGGTTTCCCCGCATTGGGGTTTTTCCCTGGCTAGCCGCCACATCTTGTGTCTCTTGTCTTGGCTTGTTTTCTATTGATCGTTTAATGTTCTATCTGCACTTTATTTAATGTATATGTGATTGCTAATCTGTGGCTAATAAGAAGAAAAGAAGTAAACTGCTCTAAGCATAGAACATACCATAATTTAACACTAAATCACCCAAGGGTTTCCATCCTGAGGCTACTGCTGAAGCAGAGAACGGGTCCTCAACCTCTCATACAAGAAGAAATACCAGATCCAAGATGTCCTCCAATTGCATCCTCCTCCTCTTTTATAGATCTGATGGACCCCTCTAGAACCTTCTATTTTATTATTATTTCAATCATGGAGCACTTTTCCCTCTTTTATTTTAATCAAAATATTCTTTTTAATGCGGAAAAAGTCCATCGAGGCCCCTGATGACATAAACCTGCTCCACTAACCTAGCCATCCCCTGACCTGGAAATCCACCCTAGTTGTACTATGAAGAAGAATAAAAATGGGGACATGACAGTTATTGGTGGAGAGATCATGGTTAATTTCCCGGAATTTTTTTTAGCACCAGAGGAGGGTCAAATCAGCCATTCTTTGCAACTAGTAGTTCAGTTTCCTAAGGGACCAGTGCAGAACTATTGTGGGGACAGCCACCTAGCAGTTGGGGCAGCTGAATTTGTTACATGGGCTTTGCTAGCTTGCCTTGGGCTTTGCTAGCTTGCCTTGGGCAAGCCCAGGTGCATACTTTCCAAACTACTATTGTACCCCATTCATTCATAATAAAGTGGCTCAGTTCAACGCGGTTTTTGGCTTGTTTCATGGTGTTTAATTAATGTGGAATTTTTGTGGGTATTTTTCCTATGCATGCTTTGTTTATCACGGATAATTCTCCCTCGAGATATTACATAATGTTGAATCTTCTTGGGATCCTAGGGATGGAAACTCCACATCCTTCAAGAAGGTTTAATGCAAGCTAACAACAGAATTAAAGATGGAGTGGAAAGATTTAAACATATGATTATGGAAATCTAGGCAGCACATGCCTATATTCTTCCAAAGTTGATTCACAAAAGAAAAGAAAATATGCACAGAGTCTTCATAGAATCCAAAGAATTAAATGAAAGTGAAGCAAAAGAATAATTAACACTTTATCTTTTAACAAAAAGTACTCCAAGAAACTTGTTGCATAAGAGCAATTCACCACCAAACCATGGGCATATAATATAAATGCCAACCCTCAAAGGAGCCAGTGTTTAAGGCATTCAACCCAACATACAATGTCCATGACTT
The DNA here is from genome assembly GCA_000404065.3 of Pinus taeda. Classification (NCBI taxonomy): domain Eukaryota; kingdom Viridiplantae; phylum Streptophyta; class Pinopsida; order Pinales; family Pinaceae; genus Pinus; species Pinus taeda. Next base: position 114,597 of record APFE031391513.1, read on the forward strand.
GACCAATCCCCTCACTATAGGATGCTCCAGGCACCACATCAAACCTTCAATCAACCATGAAAGTCTCTCTTCTCTACGATACACAACATAGCTAGTGTAAGATACCCAAAACCCATTGTGCTTTGTTGAGAATACTGAGTACTTTTTGAAAACACACAATTTCATTCCAATACATTTACACACAGCCCTGCACACAAACTTATGCAATAATAATTAACCATTCAATAACACTTGCACAAAAAATTATAATTTCAGACTTCTTGTCGCAAAATCTAACAGGCCTTTTGGAGGGATAACCACAAGGTGATCACTAGACCAAGTGACAACAATAAGGTAGTAGCCCACAATCACCACAACTACTAAAAGGATTTTGAGCGAGGACTCAAGGACAAGGCTCAAGCGATGGAGAAGAGGCAATTTGCTTGCCTTCGGCAAGCCAAAATGGGGCACACTAGACCTAGGGTTTGAGTAATGGCGTGGAAAAGGCAATGTTCCAAGGTCAAGGTGTAAAGAAAGGGTTTCCAATAATGAGTATCAACAAGGCAAAGGCACATGAAACTTTCAACAAGCCCTCAAGTTGAAGCTTTCACCAAACTAAGGTTTTATCCTAAGGCAAACCACTAGGGCAACAGAAATTATGGATAAAAGTCAGAAGAATGGCCACCAAGGGCAATGATTTCGAGGCAACCACTACAACCCTTGATGTTGAAACTTTCCAAGACCAAAAATTACCTTTCCTAGCTAATTCGCACTAAGCCCTAATTGGGCCACTTGGCCTTAAGAGGGCCGAATTAGAGAAAAGGGAGGGAGATATTTAATTTGTGGATAAAAGATGACTCGATCACCAACTAGACAAGGTCAATGCCTAGCCCTTGGGTGGATGGATTCTATGGATTCTTAAGCTATGACTTGCAAAGAAGTAAGGATGTTTGATGCCCTAGCACAAGCCCTAACTATTGCCTTTGTGAGGGATCAAGGTCACTTGGGAGAGCTATAATCAAGATTCACCAAGGGTATTTCCATTCATATATCATACATGAATAATGCGTACAATAATGAGATCTAGATTCTATGTGATTGATTTACAACAAATTAGGGCACAATAGAAAAACCCCAGATCATCAATTTATTCCATACATTAGAAATAAAATCCAATATTTTCAATAAATAAAGCTCACTTACAAGACAATATGCATCAATAATCCTTTATTGATCCAATACAACTCCAAAGTTAAGAAAGTAGCTCCAATGAACAAGAATACTCCATAGATCACATCTTCCCCAAGAAACAAGAAGGTCAAAATCTCTCTAAGGAGGGCTGAATCAGTCCAAGAGATGATGATGAAATGAAATGATCCTCTCCTTTATTTATATGAGGATAAGTTCTAATTTAGCCTAAAATCCCCCTAATGACAAGTTAAATCACAATAATCCCTTGGGTTACAAGCCAACCCACTAGCTCTCAAAATAAATAGTGTGAGTCGTGAGAACTCTAAGAGGGTCGAATTAGAGAAAAGAGAGAGAATTTGGATTTGTGGATAAAAGATGACTTGATCACTAACTAAACAAGGCTAGTGCCTAGTCCTTGGGTGGATGGAGTCTATGGATTCTTAAGATAAGCTATAACTTGCAAATGAGTAAGGATGTTTGATGCCCTAGCACAAACCCTAACTATCGCCTTTGTGACGGATGACCCTAGGAGAGCTATAATCAAGATTCACCAAGCGGATTCCATTCACATATCATACATGAATTATGCATACAATAATGAGATCTAGATTCTACGCTATTGATTTACAACAAATTAGTGCACAATAGAAAAACCCTAGATCATCAATTTATTCCATACATTAGAAATTAAATCCAATATTTTCAATAAATAAAGCTCACTTACAAGACAATATGCATCAACAATCTTTTATTGATCCAGGACAACTTCTCCAAAGTTAAGAAAGTAGCCAATGAACAAGAATACTCCATAGATCACATCTTCCCCAAGAAACAAGAAGGTTGAAATCTCTCTAAGGAGGGCCAAATTAGTCCAAGAGATGATGATGAAATGAAATGATCCTATCCTCTATTTATAAGAGGAGGATAAGTTCTAATTTAGCCTAAAATCCCCCTAATGACAAGTCAAATTACAATAATCCCTTGGGTTACAAGCCAACCCACTAGCTCTCAAAATAAATAGTGTGAGTCGTGAGACCTCTAAGGCTGACATCATCTATGAAGGAAGCTCCAAATGTCAAGCATTGATGTTACAAGGTGCCAAGCGTGAATGTTTTAAAACTCCGACTCCGACACCGACTCGGTCGAGGGTCGACTCCAACTCTGACTCGGTATCGACTCGGCCGGCTCAATTTCAATGACTCGGTCGTTGTAAAAAATACATTAAATATTTATTTTTTTTATAAAAAAACATAATTTTAAAGATTTTCATTCATGTTTCCAAACACACAACATTAGAATATAAAGAGAAGACAACATATGATCAAAGCAGGCTCATATATATATCCATTATATCAAAATGGCACCCAGCGCATTGTCCAATACATACATGATGATGATATAGAGATCAAAACAAAAACACATAACCAAGGAGGCTAGAAATGGCCTCTACAACAAAAGTAAACTGTGACCAATACTACTAGCTAGTGGCGTCACTGGCTACTGCTAGAGGAGCCAAGATCATCTGGATCAACCTCTGGATCAGAGTCAGACAGGGGGGGCCATGGCTCCTCCTCGTCATCATCTCCAACTGCAATTGTAGAAGTGGTAGCACTAGCAGGCTGTGCAACAGTTGCAAGCTGAGATAGACGAGATATGCGCTTCTATTGTGGCTCCACAGAAGAAGCACCTACAACTGGAGGACTTGGGGCTGGCCCTAAGGCTGGTACAAGCAGATCAGGATCTGCATTCAACTGAACATTATGTTCGAGTGTTGCCTCCACCTGTAAATCCAAATCAAGATCCTCATCAGCATCAAACTCTGTTGGATGACTCTCCACTACCCAATCTAATGTTGGATCAATGTCTTCCAACACAATGGGATCTGAATCAGGTCTTTTGTTCAGCAATTGGTTGTGTCTGAGTCGGAGGTTGTATTGGACATAGACTAGATCATTTAATCGTTTTTTATCCAAACAGTTTCTCTTCTTTGTGTGATTCCTCTCAAAGACAGACCAACTGCGCTCACACCCAGTAGCATTGCAAGTTTGACTCAAAATACGAATTGCAAACCTCTGCAATTTAGGACAATAGCTACCAAAAGCCTCCCACCATTGTGCTGCAAAAAACATAGGAGTGTAATGAGTTAGCTCAACAAAATTACAGATTATCCAACTTTCAAATTATAAACGATTTAACGAAATAAGTATTAAGAATTTGAAAATTGAAATCTTTATTTACCTGGCTCATCTACTTCCCTTGCAATCTTTGCAAGGTTCTTCCCAAAGGTACCTGAGGCACTACCGAAGGTTGTGGCTTGTCGGTGTATCTCCAGCTGATCACACTCCAATGGGATCATGCGATCAATTTAGTCAATCAATCCATCTCTAACCTCCCCCTTCAAAGCTCCTATCGCCTTAGCTTTATAATGATACAGTGGGTTCAAAAAATACCCAGCTACATGTATAGGGCGATGGAGTCGATTGTTCCATCTTTCATCAATGATTGCCCAAATGGGCCCATACTTAGCCACTTTATCCTTGTATGCCCTCTTTATTTGCTCCTTTGATTGATCCATAGCCTCATAAATGAAGCCCATAGCCAATCTTTCCCCATCCACCAACCGCAACACCTTAACCAGTGGCTTAGCAAGCTTCACAATCTCTGTTGCCTTTCTCCAAAATATTTCTTCATTAACTTTCTTTTTCAATTCTTTGCCTTCCAGTTTGTGAGACCACTGGCTTTGATTCCATTTTTCACTGGAAAAAATCTTTTTCAAGTTTCTATGTTGTGAAAGCATAGATTGCAATGTCAAAAATGAGTAGCAAATCTAGTAATGGCAGGCCTAATAATATCCTTGCCCCCTGTGTGTTTCCTCATCAGGCTCAAAATCCATGAATGATTGTAGATAAATTTTGTTATGCTTTTGGCATGATCTACAGTGTTTTTGACCCAATCTAATTTGCCAATATCCTCAAGCATGAGGTCAATGCAATGTGCAGCACATGGGGTCCAAAAGATGGTTCTGTGCTTTTCCTCTAACAGTTTACCAGCAAGAACATAGTTAGAGGCATTATCTGTGATGACTTGAACAACATTAGCCAACCCCACCTCCTCAACAACCTCATCCAATAGCTGAAACAACAATTGTCCATCTTTTACCTTATCAGATGCATCAACTGATTTTAGAAACATGGCTCCCTGTGGGCAAAAGATAAGAAAGTTTATGATGGTATGGTTTCTTTGATCAGTCCATCCATCTAACATGATGGTACATCATGTTCTTGCCCATGAGTCCTTGAAATCTTTCAAATACTCATTAATGGAGGCAATTTCTTTCTGCAAATGATACCCCCTTAGCTCATGCATAGTAGGACCTTTGAAGCCTTTTCCAGCAGCATGTATGGCATCAAACATAGGCTCATAATATGGTGAACGGGAAGCATTGAAGGGGATATCAGCATCATACCACCATCTAGCTATGTAGTCACAAGCAGTCTCCCTCAATTCTTTCTTCCAATGGTCATCTAAAGTGGGTTGCAAATGACTTCTACTAGGTTGAGGACCATGTGCATCTGATGGAGAGGAGGGAGTGAAATAACTTTTGATATTCATATCGCCCTTTTTCATTTTACCCTTTCCCTTTTCTTGAATAGACTCAAAAGAGGGAGGAACATATCGGAAGGGGTTGGATGCATCAGTACAAGGGATAGAGGAAGAACCCTCAAAATTAAAATGGGGGTTGGTAGCAAGCATTTTTTGTATATTCCTCTTCCTCCCAATTTCAGCCTCTAACTCTTTTTGCCCAGCCTTATCTTCTCTAAACTTCTCAAAGCTGGCTAACAAATCCTTCCCAATCTCCCCAATTTCTGGTGAGGTACATGGAGTAATTTGGCCTCTAATCCCCGCCAAGTGTTGTTTCAGCCTATTAATGCCCCCAGGACCTTCCTTAATTTTCCTATGGCAAAATTTGCAATGCATTTGACTATCAACTATTTCAACATATGCCCAAGCAGCATCTTTCATTATAGGTGCCATTTTTTGACTTGGAAATGAAAGCAAACAATCTGAAAATGAAAACAAAACAAAAAAAAATTGATTCAATGTTCATTTCTTTCACAAAAAACACTCTTTAGGATTTCTAGATTTGCACATAAAATTTAATAAGCAAAAACAAATTTTTACAAGTGAAAAAAATACCTCCAGGCACAAACTGCCTCCTCAAGCTTGCTCCAAGAAACCAACTCCTCAATGGCAAATGTTGCTCCAAATGGCTGCGCAAGAAGCTCCTCAATCCAATTACAATGCTTGCCCAAGACTCCTCACTGCTGCTCCAAAAACAAACTCAACAACTCCTCACAAACTCTCACTGAAATTCTCACTCAAATGCATGAGATGGCTATGAGAAAATGAGAGGGGTTGGGTGGGTTAAATAGGGTTTAGGAGAGGGGAATGGACCCCAAAGACAAAATAGAGAAAACACGTTCATGTTTAAAGTCCCCCAAAAAAACAAAATTAAAAAAAACACTGAGTTACGGGTTTCCAGGCTGCTGTCTCTAACCCGACTGGGTTAATGCGGGCTCGGCCGAGCCGGTCGGGTTAATACTGAGTCGGCCGAGTTGTTAGACAACTCGGCTGGCTCGGTATTAACCCAGCCAACCGAACCGGATCCAAGGTCAGGTCACTTTTTTTTTGGCCTGGCTCAAACCAACTCAGCCGAGCTCGCTGGTTTTGAAAACAGAGGCGTGATGTAGCAACATCTAAAAATCATCATTTGAGGGTTGGCCCTCAAATATCCATCAATCGCTCTTTGTGGTCCCCAAAATCCAACTAGAGCACCACAAAGGGGTCTCCTGGGTCTCCAACTGTGGAAAAGCATCCATCTCTGCTCCAACATTGAGGGCATTCCAGTTGCTACTAGCCCTCCCAAGTCTTTGAAGGTGAGACCATCCTCAATTAGGCCCTAAATCAGCGGCCATCCCTCATATGGTGCTAAGGTCGGTCTGGTAGCATGTTGGGTCTCGGTGTATCATCCTGAAGAATCATCAAATGTATTGCAAAGTGGAAGAACATCTTGGTTGTAGGAGGTACCCAGGGTCATATGTGATGTGATATTGTTGCTTGGAGACCCAAGTCTCTCAATGCTTTACCTGTGGGTGTCAACGTACTTCTCTAATGGCTTGGGCACTTGTCGGTAAGGTGCCCAGGACATGGTGTAATATTCCTAACTTGGAAATACCAGTGAATATTAAATACATGTGCTAAGCTACAAAAAATAAACTCTAATGCACACAAGCTATAAACAAAAAACACGGAACATGGGGCCAAATAGCTAAGACATTGTATTAATTTATAAAATATAAATACAACAATGATAGAACTAGAACTTGGGCTTGCCGCTGCAAGCTATGGCAAAAACCCAAGTGTCCATACAATGCTCTATGTGTTCGAAAGTGCACCTAAAGAAACTGTGCCCCACTGTTGGGACACTGATGTGGTTGTTGAGAAATGACCCTGAGTTTCACCCCTCAAAAGTACCAGAAAATTATGGCAAATTAACCGGAGCCTCCTCACAAGAAACCCAGAATAAGCTAGAAAAATCTCACAAACCCCAGTGCTAGAAGTGACTAATACAAAATCTATGCACTGCCCATAAAATTATTGTCATTGTTGTTGGAGTAGAACTAGGGTTTCTACCCTCTAAACTGCTCAGAAAGTTTTGTAAAATTAACCCCATACTCCTGTCAATAAACCCAGAAAGGGTTTGGGCTAAAACCACCAACCCTCGGTGACCCCCAACAAGTGTGAATTGCCCAATCTAGCAAGAAAACACCCCACATTATTGATACTACTCAATTATGCCCAAATTCACTACAAGAAATTTCTCCCAGCTCCAGCGAAATTCTCCACTGAGAAATTCCTCTTATTTCCAACCATTATCTCTCTCGGCTCCACTTCTCAAAACCCCTGCGCAACACTTGGTCAATAGCTTTTGTGCCCCTACCAAAGCATAGAAAAATCGACCCAGATATTAGCCTTCAATCCAGCTCGACATATCGTTGTCCAAACTTCGGTTTAATAATACGAAAATTCCCTACAAAAGCCTAGTGCCTCTAACCCACGTTTGCTCCCACAATGTGCTCCACGAAGATACCTCTACACCCGAGAAATGTGCACTACTAAGTAAACTCCTGCAATGATGTCCAATGGAAGCTTTGAATTGAGCTCCCCAAACTGTCTCACTAGGGATACACTCGAGGTTCTCTTAAATGAGGGTGGAATTCCTGCTCTGAAATTCCTTGTGCTGAACAACACGGGTTGTCTTAGCTAAGTAGCTCAAGAACACTAGTGTTGAATTGTAAAATGACCAAAAGATCTCCAAATGAGAGTCTCCATGCTCTATTTATAGTCGTTGGTCCTCTCCTCCTTGGTGGCCCCCACTCCCCACCAGTTTGCACCCTTTCTCTTTCTCTCTCCTCCAGGAAGTGTGAATTGCTCCATTAGGTCGAATTTCCTTCTCTTGTGGCCCCCACATTCCACTAGAGCTGTAATTTTCCATTTCTCCTAAGTCCCATACACCAAAAATGTCTCCAACGCTCAAATTACAAAATTGTGCTCTGCTTAGCACCTCCCCAATAAACTTCATTAATCCCCTCTAGTGAAAATTCAAAATTGGGGATATTACACATGGGTTGTTGAGCCATCGGACAATCACAACATAAAGTCTATTTAAAACATAGGTTGTTGATGTCTAGATCCCCAATGTACAAACGGAGGCATTGGGCATGGATCTCCGACCTTGGATATGCACCTAGATCCCTGGGTTGGTGATAGAGCTTAAAAGCCCAATGGTACCTAGGGTGGCTAAAGCTTGAGTTCACCTTAGTCCCACCCGATTAGAGTACCCTGTTCAAGTATCTAATGTATAGCATTGTGTGTGCTATAACTCTTCATAGTTCATATCATTTTGAGATCTTCCATGTACCTTTATATGTATGTAATTATGAATACCTCCCTAGTTAAGAGGAAGTGTCGAAGAATATAACTAGTGTCGGTCCTTATAATTGTACTTGTCAAAAGAAATTTTATTATTAAAGAAAATGACTTATTAAAGCATGGGTTTCATGCATGGGTCAATGTTTTCTAGGTCAAAGCCTCCATTGAAGGCTTCTAGGTTTTGTCTTAAGTCAATAGAGTCATTGTCATTTTTATTAGACCCTTCTTGGGCTTTTGCATCATGTAAAAAGAATTATTTTTGGGTCAAAAGGGGTATTTGTCACCTCCACACCAAGTCAGCCCTATCCCCATGAAGTCAGCCTACATTAGGGCAATTCGACCCAGCTGAAAGGCTATATAAAGAGAGGCAGTTCGACCTATTTGGAGCACTCACTCATCAAGTTCGATCAAGAAGAGAAGCAGAAAAAGAGAGTAAAGTAGCTAGAGAAGGACAAAAGAAGCTCGAAAGACCTAAAACGACTTCTTGGGTTATCTATCTCTCACACGTGCGAAGTTTTTGGGCAGTTGCTAGGATGGAAATTCTGAATCTATCACAGGTCCAAGAAACTGTTGTTGGGGGCTGAAATTCTGGATTGTAGCTGGTACTAGGAAGTTGTCACTTGGAGACTTTGACAAGGATCATCTATTGGAAGGAAGGGTTGACTTGGTGGTTGGAGGAGGTCTTTGGCTAGGTCTAAGAGGTATTAGATTGTCTCATTTTGATTTGAATATACTAGTGAAAGAGTTGGACTAGGTTTTCCCCTTGAAGGGGTTTTGCCCTGGATAAGTGCCTACATCTTGTGTCTCTTGTTCTTGTGGTCTTCATATACATATAATTTGGTAATTGCTTGATGAAAGATAAACTAATAAAGAAGTAAAAGAAGCCAACATAATTCACAAGTAATTATCAAGAAAGAGGAATCAAACCCTAATTCTTATAAGCATTGATTTCTCAACATAGGTCACCTAAAACATGTTCTATGCTTAGAGGTATAAGGTGACTTGAAGGCTTCTAAGGGATGACTCAACTTCAGGACAAGGCTCAAGCAATGGAGAAGAGGGCTGGTGCTTCCCTTAGACAAGCTAAAATGGGGCACACTAGACCTAGGCTTTGAGTAATGGCATGGAAAAGGGAATGTCCCAAGGTCAAGGTGTAAAGTAAGGGTTTCCTGTAGGAATTTACAAGGTAAGTTCCTCAGACAGAACACCAAAGGACACCGCTCACAAACAGATCACAGATCAATACACCAGTATTTTTGACGTGGTTAAAACCCTCAAAGAGGGAAACAGTCCACGGCCTGAGTCAACGCGGCCACTTCAGGCAATTTACTAATAAAAGAATGAAATTTTACATAAGCTTCTCTCATGAACAGTTAACCTACAAATGACCCTCCATGCTCTTTAAAAGATATCAAGGACCAATCAGGTGTTAAGCCACGGATCAAGTGTCGGTAATACCAAGGAGAGAATGAACCGTCGAATCACTACATATCGTAACCGTCAGATTGTAAGTTACAAAAGTACATAGTAAAGAAACACACTTTACCTAACTCTACACTAGACCAAGTTATATTTAACTATTTCCTATGTGTCGGAATATCCTAATATCCCCCCTTAAGAACAACTTGGGATAGGATTGAAGGATTTACAAATATGACACAATAGGAGAAGGAAGGAGGCACTAGAGCCTATCCCCCCTTAGTGACAACTTCCTGAACTCCAACCATAAATCGAAGTTTAGTAAACTTCGCCCCTGTGAGAGCCTTTGTAAGATGTCTGCAACCTGATCATCTGTTGAACAATATTGCACTTCAAGAACATGGTCATGAATGAGCCTTCTGATGAAGTGCATGTGAAGTTCAATGTGTTTGTTGCGCTGATGCTGAACTGGATCTTTGCAAAGCTGAATGGCACTTTGATTATCACACCAAAGTGTAGTCGGATGCTGCTGCTCAAAGCCAAATTCTGATAGGATCTGACGAGGCCACAAGGCTTCCTTACTAGCTTCCACGGCACCACGATACTCTGCTTCTGCTGACGAAAGAGAAATGGCAGCCTGTTTCTTACAAGCCCATGTAATAGGTCCTGAACCAAGAGTGAAGACATAACCGGCAGTAGACTTCCGATCATCAGGGTCACCCGCCCAATCAGAATCAATGAAACCAA
>APFE031391537.1:12306-22853 GCA_000404065.3 Pinus taeda
TATCACTTTGTGAGGGATATGATAGAAGACAAAAAGGTGTTGCTGGTAAAGGTGGACACTTTAAAGAATACTGTAGATGCATTGACAAAATTTGTGAGCTCTGAGAAGTTCTCTTGGTGTAGAGAGACAATGGGCATTTCAGGGCTGGAAAAATGATTAAGCTCTCTTATGGCCCCTGTGGAAAGAAAACAACAAGTGGGAGAATGTTGGGTTGTGTTATATTATTTCCACGACTAGCCCACATAGTTAACCAAGGGGTTAAAGGGGTGGAAAAGCCCCCCTTCATTGCAACGATTGTGTAGCGGGTGGGGGTCACAGGGGGTTTGAGGCATACCCGTAACCCCACTCTATGGGGTCCGGGGCAACGCCCCTGAAAATTTTGGTTTCATACCCTATGTTAGGATGGGTGGACCCACCTATGGTTTTCTGCATGATTTTCGCACATGTTTTTCGATGTGATGGTTTTCGGTCCATGGTATTGGACGCAATGGTTTTCAGTCCATGGTATTGGATGCTTCGGCATGTATAAATATGTATTATAACATTGAAAGGAACGTAATGAAAAATCAAGCTGGTAATCCCGGTTTTGGGATCTAGGGGAAAATCTCTGTGTATATGTGTTTTATGGGTTATGCTCTCGCATTATTTATTTTCTATGTTTTAGAATTCGTATGCAGGTAATTTTTGTACAGGGTTAAAACCTACAAGTATACCACTACAAATGAGTTGGTGAATGGCCACAAGATGTCATCCATTAGCCTCATGAAGGTTGCAGGAGCATTCATTAACGGGAAAGGCATAACCAACCATTCGAAAAGGCCCTCCTTGGCTTTGAAGGCAGTCTTCCACACGTCAGAGAGTTCGATTGGTACCTGGTGTTATCCTGACATCAAATCGATTTTTCTGAAATATTTTTCCCCTTCAGTTGGCCCAGGAGGTCATAAATCCATGGGATCGGGTACCTATTATGGACAGTGATCTTGTTTAGTGCCTGATAGTCAATGCAGAGTCTCTAACTCCCATCCTTCTCCTGTACCAACACGATCGAGCTCCCATAAGGCGATGAACTTGGATGGATGTGACCTTTTTCTAGTAACTCTTGACTCTGCCTCTTGATTTCATCGTTCTCTAGAATGGAGCACCGATAGATTGGTCCATTGGGTAGCGGTGCACCTGGGGTTAGATCGATGGAGTGCTTGACCTAACAATGCAGAGGAACCCCTGCGGGGGAGGTGAAGATGTCCTCATACTCCTCCATGACCTTGTCCATCTGTAGTTGTCGTGTGGAGGGGCCTTGTCTAGAGGTCGTGGCCACCGTCTTGTTCTTTCCTTGAGGGCATATCATCAAGAAAACAAATTTCCTAGTTTTGGAAATGAGCTTACTACATTGTTTTGGAGTAACCAAAGAGATGGTGGTAGGTAGTGCTACCTTTGGTATCATGTACAACTTATTTCCAAAAGTAACAATAACAACACAATACCTTGATTCATACACAGCGTGTCACTTCCGCAAGTATGGTTGTCCTAATAATACATCACGCACATCAAGGGGAGCAATGTCACACAATACCTCATCCATGAAGGGCTTGATGTTCTATGGAAGGCTACACGGTTGGCTCATGCGAAGGTCCTGTCCTTAGTGAAGCCACTTGATGGTGTACGGTTGTGGATGTGCTATGGTCGGTAAGCCCAGTCGCTTCACGACCTCTGCCGAAATGAGGTTCTTTCGACTCCCGCTGTTGACAATGAACTGTAGCAAGGAGCCCTTTACCCACATTTTGGAGTGGAAGAGACGCTCCTCCTCCTCTAGATCTTTGGGTTCCTTTTTCTGGATCTTTGTAGTGGCAATGATGGCGTTGGGCTCTGCTTTGATAATTTGCTTCCTTTATCATTCCCCTTATCAGGTTCTAACTCAGAGTCAGAATAGGCATCTAATTCCGAACCTTTAGCTCAGCCACTAGTGACTGCTCAACCCGACACTCACTTGTGTTGTTAGTGGAGCTCTTATGGAACTCACACCACTTTCCTGTGTCCTTTTTCGGCTTTATGGCACTGTTCTTTGCTTGCAGCTTTGGTGGGTTGTCTTGGGTCATGCCACCTTGGCTTTTTCCTTTGTTCTGCAGTTTGGTGGCACCTTTCCCTTGCTTCAGATTTGCAGATCCAAATTCTCGCTTCTTTTGTTTAAATTTTTGCTTGATCTTGACAACATATCGGTATGCCATGCCGAGTGATGAGATGTTCAAGAATTCTATTTCTTCCTAGATGTACTTGTGCAGGTAGCCACGTTATTTAAGTACCAAATGTTGCTCTGAATCCTTGATACTCAACTTTGTGAGAAGGGTATGGAAAATATTGGTAAACTCCAGCATGTCTTGGTCCCTTCCCTGTCGTAGCGTGGTCCACTTTATGTATTGATCCTCATAGCTTTCAACAGGGTAGTATTACTCCTTGATGGCAGTTCATAATAAATTCCAACTGGGTGTGGTTGAAAATAGTGAGGTTTTACTTTCATCCTTCTGCTCGCAGTAGGTTTCCCAGAGTCCTTGACGTGGGGGGTGGCTTTGAGAAAAGTGAAAGCAATATTTTCCCGGTCGGAAAAATCATGAACAGAAAAATACCCTTCTAGCATATTTAACCACTTATCTATGGTGTCTGCATCTATCTGACCATCAAATATGGGAATGTCAAAGTTAACTTGTACCTTAAAGGGTGTGGCGCTTCCAGAGTAGCTGCTGGAAGTAGATGTGTCGCCCCTAGGTAGCCGCTGAAGGATATGGGAAAAGTTGTCCATCATCACATTCCTTTGTTGCTCGAGGGCCTCTTCGAGCAAGATTTTGATAGGATCTCCTACCCCTTCATCTTTCTTTTAATCCACCATGGGAGGCCATCGGGATTTGCGAGGCCGGTCTTGTAAAGGTTTGACCAGTTCACGCCCTAACTCCTTATATCCCGACCTCATTGGGGAAATGTAAAGAAAGATAGAGAAAGAGCAGACTGCTTTGATACCACTAATCCATATTTAAACAGGAACGCAACAAATTACAGATATAACCATACATATAGAGATGCAACAAAAATAATACTTCATTTCATTACTGTAAAATACTGAAATATACTTACAAACAAAAATGGAAATAAACTAGTTAGGGCAATGGTAACTTATCTCTAAGAAGAGTTGTGGTGGCTACATGCCTCTAAACTACCTTACAATGAGGCTCAATGGAATTTTTATTATTGAACAATAAGAGCAAACCCTAAACAACCAAAACCCTAACCTAAGGAGATGTAACACCAAGATTTTATGAGCCCCATTGGGGTGAGTTGGACAACCAACTTCCCAGGGTCGCAACTTGGTCATAATATCTCTGTTTGACATGCATGAGAAGCTGTTGGAAAGATACCTCCGAAGACTATGATGGAAAAAATGATTTTAGACAAAAAAACATTAGTGGTAGATTTCCAAAAAAACATCGTTTAGGGCCTCAAAACAGCTCCAGAAGTTTAGGACCCGAAAAACTACTAAAAATAGTAAACTATGCTACAATTAAGGAAACTGAAAAACTGAAAGAAGCAATGGTGGGGGTCCAAGTGGAATTGGCAGGTGGCCACCAATATCCACCTAGATCAGGTAATTTCTGTACAGAGTTAAAACCTACATCAATTTGTAGGTGGTCCAATGTGTGAGACTTCCTCTCCCTTAGTGTAAAACCAAACTCAAATTCAAAAGCCCCCATAAATACTACCCAGGCAATAGCCTAGGCTGGTTTGATTTTGATGGGCAGCTTGTTGTACTGCTTGTTAAACCTCTTTAAATATTCCGAGATATCTTCATTTGGTTTTTTATTTATAGTATTAAACTTTATTAGGACATATTTGTGATCTCTCTTTCCCCCCTTCTGTGGAAAGGAGTTCTCCAGCCCTTCCCAAGTAGCAATGGAAGCATCTGGTAAAGATTTAAACCACTTTCTGGCTTCTCCATTGAGTGATTAAAGACTCCATACCAAGTCTAAGTGCTCAATGTTTAGATTTTCTGCAAATGCATAGAAAATCTCTATATGTCTCTATGCAGAGGTCTCATCCCCTCCATTGAATCTGGGTATAGTTTAAGGTATTCTTGAAGCATGGCACTCAAAGGTTGAGGTAAGTATAATGGAGCATACTTGTTCAGTAGGAATCTTGCAACCACCATCTGTACTAACGGAGGTGGTGTTAAATTTCTCAGGGGTCTCTGCATTATGACAACAACATACACAATAGACGGGATGAGAATTGTGGAATTTCTTATGTGATGCGTATGACTGTCAGTGAGGATGGATTTTCCCCTTCCGATCTTAGGGGGAGGCGGAAATGAGAAGGAAGGAGCATTAATTGAAAATTCTTCTTCCTTGACCTCTGATGCAAGGATATTGTGTATTAGATCATTTTCGGAAGGGTAGGTTAAGACTCTAGGAGTAAAGTCTAAACAATGAATAATGGTATGCTGAGAGCTAGATGAGGATGCTTCAAGAAATGAGGAGACAATGGCATCAATAGCTGGGGCTTTATCCTTCCAAACTCTCCTAAAAAATAACTTCTTTGGATCAGATACAGATGAATTTTTCTATTGAGATGTATCTGAACAAGTGTGGGGTCTCTTAAAAGCCAGGATGATATTATTTAAATTTAGATAGTGGAGTCGTCAAAGTGATGAATCTGCAATATGGATGCCTTTTCTCACTTTAACAAAGAGAGTATGAATGTTGTATCTAGGGGAAATTTTCTCTTAATACGTTTCTTGACAACAATGCCAAAAGATGTTGTTGATTCTCGAGACAACGTCTAGATTGCAAAGAGACCAGTGCCTAGTACATATAAATCTAGTGCATCTCTGATAATTCTTCAAATGATTTGAGACACCAATTAGAATATTTCTTACAAATAGAACTTAGTTGGTTCAAACAATTTAGGAAAGGCAAAGTACATGAGTTATATATATATATTATATATATATATATATATATATATATATATATATATATGAGGTGGATAGTGACATAAAGTATCAACCAACAGAGGCCAAAATCACCCAAAGAGTTACAGATCATGTACTTTAATGTGAAAATGGCAACATAAGAAATAAAGGAAGTAACCCATCATATAGAGCTTGAGATATCAAGTATTATACACATATGGATTCAGAAAGAAATGACATTTATGAAATAGGAATGTCGAATGCAAAGACTCATTGAGCGCATTTAAAGATTTAGCTTCCAAAAACCCATACAGGCATTTTTCATCAACATCTTAACTCAAATGAGTTTGTATAAGAAGGAAGCATATCTGGCAGCTACATAATGTGAAATATGAGAAGAACAAAAACATTTATGAAATTATAAAAGAGAGTAAACATACTGTAATCCCAGAACAAAGGAATCACCATTGATTTTCATTAATATTATGAGTAACACATACATGAAAGAACTAGAACATTCTAAAAAACAAAATAGAGTTTCTTTCCAAAATCATGAACTTTTTCTTTGTTCATCAAAATCACATATATAGGCCTCCATGAAGAAACAGGTAGTTAGAGCGATATTCTTTCTTGATTTGGTTCATCATGTCAAAATTATCTTAAGACTTCGGCGTGTGCACATGCACACTTGTTGCAGCTAAAATTTACTCATTACAACTTATCAAAGTAAAAAACAAGAAGTAAAAATAACATAAAAGTAGTTTAAAATGCCAAAGACTGGCATGGTCTGGAGAATTCTCAAGGGCGGTTGGATGACGAGGCTTGGTGAGGCGCATGCAGAGGCCAAGGATGAACCATTTGCACCATCGATGGATTAGCGAACAATTCACATCTTTCCCACAAGGCTTGAGGAGGTATAGGAGCATCACTAAACTTCCTGTAGTAAATCTTTAGCTCAATCAAGCTAGAATAGTTGAGTCTACGATGAAAGAGACTTTTAACCATCCCAAGTAACTTAAATTCCTTTTTTAAGAAGTTCACTATAGTTGTCCCTTTTAGAGTAATTGCTTTCTCATTGGAGGACCCTACCTTACTCTTTGCTTCAATCATTTTCTAATTATACTACTCTTGTGGCAAAATTTCTCCATGAGACCCCCAAATATTAGGCAACCTAGCCTATAGGAGTCTATCAAATTCTTCATTGAAAACATCCATGTCCTTCTCCAACTTGATGAGGCTCTACTCTAATTTGATACACCACCCAAATACTTGGTTGGACGCATGCTACAAGGCCTTAGATGTAGAAATCCCCCTAAATTCCCAATCCAGTCATCCAAATTTCATCACCAGGGCACATCCCATCCATGCACCGGGCCCCACCCAAACACTTAAGGTTCAAAATGTGTCAATACCAAAAATGGCCAAAAGAAGGAAACAAGGACTGTGCTACTACTGTGATGACAAGTACTCCCCTGGACATAAATGCAAGGAACCAAAATTCTTCCAAATTGATGCTACTAATAACACCTCAACAGAGGAAGCTCCATATCTTGAGGTGCCCGAGGAAGAAGTAGGGGGAAACCCAAACCGACAATGATCTCATAACTATGCTTGATGAGTTGGTTATATCACTACATGCATTGGCTTGCATTTCTTTGCCTCGGACTCTCAAAATTTAAGGCTTTATTAAACATCGCCCAATAGTGGTATTGATTGATAGTGGAAGCACTCATAACTTTATCCATAAGAGAGTCATAGAATTTATTCATTTATTTGTATGGGTGGTATCTAATTTTCAAGTCCTTATTATTGATGGGGGGGACCATGACATGTGAAGGGTGGTGTGAAAATATTAAACTTCAGATGGGTGACTACCACCTAAAGACCCACATATTTTCCATTGAAATGGATGGTTACAACATTGTCCTAGGTGCTGAATGGCTTCGTACAATGGACCCTATCACAATGGATTTCCCAGAGTTATATACGAGCTTTAAGTAAAATGAACACATTCATACGTTAAGGGGACTCTAAGTAGGTGCTCCTACTATCATCAGCTTGCATCGAATAAAGAAGATTTTAGAAAAGGGACATCATGGAGTAGTTGCCCAATTTAATGGCATCTAGGCCATTGAATCCACTACTCCTCATATTCATCCTAAGATTCAATAGGTATTAGATCACCACCAACAAGTTTTTAACAAACCTAAAGAGTTTCCACCCTCTAGGGGTGAACATGATCATAACATTCCTTTGGTCCTGGGTGCCCAGCTGCCTAATGTTTTCCCATATCGATATCATTTTGCTAAAAAGAATAAAATTGAAAAAATCATCAAGGAACTCCTCAAAGTCAGTGTTATCCATCCCAACATCAATCCTTATTCATCTCCATTGGTCATGGTTCTAAAGAAATGTGGAGAATGGTGTATGTGTCCAGACTTTTGGGCCCTTAACAAGCTCACTATCAAGGAAAATTTTCTTAGTTCGGTTGTTGATGATCTACTTGATGAACTACATTGTGCTAAATTATTTACCAATCTAGACCTCCACTCAGGCTATCACCAAATATGCATGAAGGAAGTAAACATTCCCAAGACCGCATGTTAAGGTCATGCCATTTGGTCTTTGTGATACTCCATCCACTTTTCAAAGCCTCATGAGCCACCTTCTGAAACCATATCTCTGAAAATTTATCCTAGTCTTCTTCGATCACATTCTCATCTATATCATAGCACAGGACAAATGTATTCAGCATGTAGACCAGATATTGCAACTACTCAGAGATCAAAAATTATTTTTCAAATTATCCAAGTGCTCCTTTGGCATGGAAGAAGTAGATTATTTGGGACACATTGTGGGTTGTGAAGGAGTGAGGGTTGACCCAAAAAATATTCAGGAAATGCAATATTGGCCTCAGAGTTTGAGGGGATTCTTGGGTCTCACTGGCTATTATCACAAATT
This sequence comes from Pinus taeda, assembly GCA_000404065.3. NCBI lineage: Eukaryota > Viridiplantae > Streptophyta > Pinopsida > Pinales > Pinaceae > Pinus > Pinus taeda. The sequence continues at coordinate 20,219 of APFE031391537.1, forward strand.
TGTCTGCAATTATGGGCACATTGCCAGATCCCTCACTAATACTCTCAAGAAAAATTCATTTCTCTGGATTGATGTAGCTGAACAGGCCTTCTTGGCTCTCAAACAAGCTATGCGCTCTACTCTTGTATTGGCCCTACCTGACTTCACAGAATATTTTGTGATTGAATACGATGCTTCAGGTATGGGTATTGGCATTGCATTAATGTAGGAAGGTAGACCATTGGCTTTCACTAGTCAACAACTCAGTCGAAAACATTTGCGTCAATCTACTTATGAGAAAGAAATTATGGCCATCTTAAATGCAGTAGACACCTGGCGGCTATACTTATTGGTGCAACATTTCCAAATATGCACAGACCATCACAACCTAAAATATTTTCAAGAGTATCTTCTTTTGTCGCCACATCAAAACAAATGGATTGTGAGAATTTTGGGATATGATTATGAGATAATTTACAAGAAGGGGCATGACAATGTAGTGGTTGATGCTTTATCATGCCAATTTGAGGATGAGAGTACCCTTCTATCTATCTCTTTACCCATAGCAGATTAGATTGAAGAGGCCCACAAGGAATGGTTCTCCCACCCCTCTATTTCCCAAATCATTAATAAATTAAGAGAAGATCCCAATTCCTCAGCAGAATACTCTTGGAAGGACGATATTCTTCACTACAAGGATCAATTAGTGATATCTCCGACCTCAACCCTCAAAACCCACATCTTGCATGAGCTACACTCATATCCAATTGCAGTACATTCAGGCTTTCACAAGACTTATGCTCACGCACATCTTTCTTTCCTTTGGACTGGAACGAAAAATGACATTCTTACTTTTGTAGCTGAATGTGATGTGTGCCAACACAACAAAAGTGAAACAATCAAGTTACTAGGAACCTTACAACCATTTCCAATCCCTGCTTCTATCAGGATAGATGTTTCCATGGATTTCATCACTGGTATCCCAAAGTCAAGCAATAAATCAGTCACCATGGTGGTTGTTAATAGATTTTCTAAATATGCTCATTTTTGTGCTCTTCCACACCCATTTACCCCCACTTTGGTGGCTCAAGTTTTCTTGGACCAAATCTTCAAACTGCATGGCATGCCGACTTCAATTGTGTTTGATCATGACCCCACTTTCACAAGCAATTTTTGGCAAGAAATTTTCAAGCTATAGGGCACACAATTCCAACTAAGTACAATCTATCATCCCCAAACTGATGGTCAAATAAAAGAAATCAACAATTGTTTGGAAACCTATCTAAGGTGCTTCACTTCAGACAAGAAACATTAATGGGTGCAGTGGACACCTTTAGCTGAATGGTGGTATAATACTAACTATAATGAAGCCACCAAAATGACTCCATGATCTAGATTTAAATAGGAACATAACAAATTACAGGATAACCATAAACACAGATATGCAACGGAAATAATACTTCATTTCATTAATGTAAAATATTGAAATATGCTTACAAACAAAAATGGAAATAAACCAGCTAGGGTGATGGTAGCTTATCTCTAAGAAGAGATGTGGTGGCTACATGCCTCTGAACTCCTTACAATGAGGCTCAAGGGCCTTTTTATTATTGAACAATAAGAGGAAACCCTAAACAACCAAAATCCTAACCCGAGGAGATGTAACACCAAGAGTTTATGGGCCCCGTTGGGGTGAGTTGGACAACCCTCCCGGGGTCGCGACTTGGTTATATTATCTCCGTTTGACGCACATGATAACCTATTGGAAAGATATCTCCGAGGACTAAGATTAAAAGATGATTTAAAAAAAAAAATCGATGGCGATAGATTTCCAAAAAAACGTCGTTTAGCGCCTAAAAATGGCTTCGGAAGTTTAGGACCCGAAAAACTGCTAAAAATAGTAAATTGTGCTACAATTAAGGAAACTGAAAAACTGAAAGAAGCAATGGTGGGGGTCCAAGTGGAATTGGAAGGTGGCCACCAATATCCGCCTGGACCATTCCTTTCCCCTTAGGAAGTAATGGTCCCCATTGTGTTGAATTCCTCCATGAGATGAGGAAACTTCTACTGAACTTGGTCCGTGGTGAGCCGCTCTCCCTGGTGAAGGAGTTGGCCTACTTTGAAAACTTGATACAGTTGGATATTCTGTTGGCGAGTGTGCTTGATCTGTGAATCCATGATCTGATCAGTTGCAGCTTGTTCCATGCAATCTGGATTCAACTATGTGGGTGTGAGTTGTTCTACAATGTCAGATATGTCTAGTAATGGTGGAAAGTATGACCGAAGGTGGTCCACATTAAAAACTTGGTTTAGGTGAAGGAATGGGGGAATGTTGAGCTCTAATGCATTGTCTCCCACAACCTTGGTAATGGTGTAAGGACCATATCGAAGTGTTCTGAGTTTCTGATAGGCTCTGGTAAGGTGTTCCTTTTGCAAATGCAACCAGACTTTGTCGCCCACCTAAAACTTGTGTGGCACCTAATATTGATCATGTCGCTGCTTGTACTTGGCATTTGATTTCTCCATAATGTCATGGACCTGCTGGCGAATATGTTGGATGTGCTCAATGAAGTTGTTTGCCTTATCTGTTTCGGACTGGACATGAGTCGAATCTGCATGAGTAGCTGCAAATGGCATGGCCACATCAATGGGACAT